>VDFB02345086.1:0-43088 GCA_007258455.2 Sequoia sempervirens
ATCTTTGGTTAGGATGTGACTTATCTCCAACATCCACCTACGCCACTTTATAGAATGTTTAGCTTGGCCTGGCTCTAATATCATGATGAGCTTTCTATAGACCAACTAGGATTGGAACATAAGACTTTCCATTTACTACTAGAGTGCTTTAGTACTTACCTATTGGTCCTTATAAGATCAATCCATCTTTGATTCAAATGTAATTTATTTCCAACTATTTTTTTCAGAGATGTTTCCCTTTTCATGTACAAATTAATGAGAAAAATCTCTATTTCTTTGCCACATTTGTATGTATTTACATCTGACCTTCAAATGGCATGCTAACCTTGATGAATTGAAATATATGCAGCTACAACTGGGAAAGGTTTTATTGCAAGAGACCTCACAATTCAGAACACAGCAGGTGCAATAAAACAGCAGGCCGTTGCTCTACGGGTTGGAGCAGATCTATCTGCATTTTATAGGTGCAGCATCAAGGGTTACCAAGACACTCTGTATGTTCACTCACTCCGTCAATTCTACAGAGAATGTGATATTTATGGCACTGTAGATTTCATCTTCGGTAATGCAGCAGCAGTATTCCAAAACTGCACTCTTTTGGCACGAACACCGTTGATAGGGCAGCAGAATATATTCACAGCTCAAGGTAGAACAGATCCAAATCAAAATACGGGAATATCCATTCACAAGTGTAATATTAAAGCTGCACCTGAATTGGTTCCTGTTATTGGCTCTTTCCCCACCTACTTGGGAAGGCCATGGAAACTCTACTCGCGCACCGTTTACATGAAATCTTATTTAGATGGTTTGATTCAGCCAGTTGGGTGGTTAGAATGGTCCGGTGACTTTGCCTTGAGCACGCTATATTATGGCGAATTCAAAAACCAAGGTCCAGGGTCAAATACTTCACAAAGAGTTACATGGCCTGGTTATCATGTGATGAATATGAGTGATGCTCAGAATTTCACTGTACGTTCATTCATCTCCGGTGGTACATGGTTACCAGGAACATCCATACCCCATGGAATCTCGCTTTAAAACATGAACAATTCATTTCACTCCTCTTAGAATATCAAGCATTGTAATTTTTTGTTCTCCCAAAATTTCAAACATCGTAATTTTTTTCTCTCTCAAATCTTCAAGAATTGTAATTTTTTCTTCTCTCACAGGCATTCATATTAATTGAAATAAATAAATTCACGAGGATAATTCTTTGAAATTGAATAGAGTATATTGAAAGCACGTAAATAGCCTCTTTTTCTCTCTCGCTCTCTTTATGTGGAAAGAAAGTATAGTAACATGCAGCGCACAAATGATCAAACATTGTAATGGAATTGTAGAGAGTACTTAGTTTAAGCACATAAAAAGAGAGTGCAACGCATTTCTAAGTAATTACTTTAAAAATATTTAATTGAAGGATTATTAGACTGTACATGTATTCGAAGAATAATTGTGAGGGGCGAGCTTTATTAGATTTTGGTTTTGGCTCGGTTAATGTTATTTTAGGTTCTTTTGATTTCATATTGTTTTTTAAAGTAGGAATTTTATTTATTTTTTCAATTAATTTTTAGAGCTCTTAGTTTGCCACACTTCCAAGTAATTTTTTGTCTTTTTAGTGGTCTTAAACTTCATCAACTCAATAATTGCTATTAAGTTGAAGGTTTGAAGGTGGATGAGAATGACTCCACCAAACAAGTAAACCAATAGTTTCATTTCCAAGGTGTTCCACAAGGTATATACATTCTGAATCACTTCTTGATGTGGTTCTTCCCAACTTAGAGTTTGATATTTCCTATAAATGGTTTGGAAGATTTACTTCACTTTTTATATGCTATTTTGTTGGGAGGGTTCTCCTTGGAAACATGCTAAGAGCTTGGATTGGCAAGGCTTGGGTCCTGTGTGAGGTCAACCTTGACACTATCCAAAACCTCACTAAGGGTGTTTTCATTTTTCATTTTCAGAGGCTAGCTATGTGGAAGCCATCCTAAAGAATGGCCACTAGTTTTTCTATGCATCCCTTTTGGTCTTTCAACCCTAGACTTGAGACTTTATTGTCTCCAATGAATGAATTTTTTGTATTCTCGTATGGGTAGAGAATTCAAGTATCCCTTTGTCATGTTGGGATTTGTTGACTCAAATTATAAGTTCACTTAGTAAAGTTATTTTATTGATCCAAATAGGTTATTCTTGACTTATCCTTAAAAAGGGGTCCATGTTATAATTGATATTTCAAATCAAATAAAATTATCAATATTTAGATTGCCCAAATGCGTCACACACAATGCATTCCTTATCTTAATCTACCAAATACTTGCTTAAGATGTCAATCTTCTGAGCACATGATCAAATATTCCCCCTTTGTTACCCCTCAGAGTAAGCCTACTCCTTGACCTAATATCAAGACTCTCTTCCTAAAAATAAGAGCTTTTTGGACAATAGTTGGGATTCATAAAATCAACTAGAACCCTATCACTAATTCTCTAATTAAGAATTTAGTTGACAATGTTGACTAGCTTGACAAGATAATAAATGGAATTGTTTCAAAACCTATGGACAAGGGAAAGGAGGCCACTCCCTCTATTGGAGAGTCATCCAAGGAGACAAATAAACCCAACTACACTAGGGATCCTCTTTTGATATTGGTGCTTTATGAACATAGCTAGTTGTTCATTCTCCCTTGGTAGCACAATGATGTTCTCATATACTATTTAGGAATCTAGAAGAGGGGGATTTTTTTCTAGATAAAAGAAGGCATGATCCCCTAGTTATTCAACTAGATAGCTTCTTTAAAGAGGATTTCCTATAGAAAAATTATGTAAATTTCTTGATGTTGACAATGTTGGAAAATACATAGGATCCAATTTAAACCTTCATTGTCTTAACAATGGACAAGAATTACAACATATATAATGAAGCATAATGAATAGTTGCATAATGAATGGTTAATACAACTATGAGCAATTGTAACTACCTCCATAGCAACAATAACAATGTTACAATGTAATACATTTTCTAACATTCCCCTCCTTATTACATTGTTCCCAAAACCACAAAATCACCTTGCCAAGAGACCCCCGCATAAGGCTTACATAACAAAATTTGTTGATTACAAAAAAATATATACATCTTTGTGAAGATCTTGCTTGAAGAAACAAATCTTGAATCAGGTAGAGCTCCATCAAGCTGTCTTTTGACCCTCAAAAAGGTGTATCCCCTAGCTGAATTCCCGAGTTCTTCCTCCCATGAACTCTCGAATCATAGATTCTCAAATTATTTGACAACAATCCATATTGATCTCTCCAAACACATGGCTCCATCAAGTTGTCTGATGACCCTCCGAAGGGTATAATTCTCAATCACAACCTTGAGTGCTTGCTAGAAAACCATCCATATTGAGCTCTACACCAAACCCCTTACTTGTCTCCAAAAAAAAAACTTCACATTGTATATGTATTCTTCAAATATGTCAGTAACAATAAGGAAAAGCAAGAAACTAAAGCCAAAAATGCTTCTCATGCAAAGCATCATCTCAAAGTGAGAAGCTAACTTGAGATGATGGAAATTCTTCCATCCTCCGGTGCCACGAGCCTCCAGTATGATCTTGTTACACTTTATCCATTTAATATCGTAGACAAGTTTTTGGAGTCCTCATCAGTAATAGATGAAAAGATGGCCCCAAAAGTCCAAGCATAACTCCTTGAAGATCCATTGGCAACATTGATAAACTCATCTACAAGATACTAAGCAATTGTTTGAATATTTTGAAATGCACTTTCCCAAACATTAATAATAAGAAGATAGATTGCTTGATTGGCATAACTCAGGAAAAATATATCAACTGCTAGACATCTTACAATGCTTATAAACCTAATTCGAATTGCACCATCATATGTGCACCCATAATTAAAAGATGACAATATAAATTTTAACTAATATTAGACCCATACACTGGTCAAACTTATACCTCCATAAACACATCTTTATATTCCTTTAGTTTTTGATAAAAGGGGGATAAACGGGTTTTACAGGGACCCGAAACCATGAAGTAACAATACAGGAAGAGACCAAAATAGAGGTCTGAAAAATAGAAAAACTACCAGAAAGATAAAAACCAGCATTAGCAGGCAGCAACAAAAAGCCTTAAAGAAACCAGAAAAAGGCCAGCAAACAGAAAAAGCTGGGCCCGACCACAGCTAATTCATAGAATTCAGGAGCTCATCTGCAACCTCTTCCAAGTCCGCCATTTCCTGGACCCCCTCCATAAAAATCTGAGCCATGTTTGGGGTGGTCAGGGCTTTACTTTTCGTGCTTGATCTGGTACGTTTAGAGATTCCAGCTTCCTTGTCCTGGTCTTTCTCCTGATCAAGATTGACAATCAGAGCTCTCTTTTGGGTTTTCTCCAGTCTTTCAGACATTGCCCTAATGATAACAGAGTTATGTCTGGCAATTCTACAGTTTTGCTCAGCAATTTTTTTCATAGTACCTTTGATTTTTTCAATATCGTTTTTGAATGTGTTGTCCTTTTGAGTAGTGTCCTTCACATTGTAATTCTTCTCCGCTTCCAGCTGAATAAACCCTGCAACTTTGGCTTCAATTTCCCCCAGCTTGCTATGAAGAGACAAATTTTTTGTTTTCAGCTCACTTATTTCATGAAAAACCCATTTGGCAGAATTCAACTGGTCCCGAGAGTAGCTCTTGGCATTACCAATGAAGTCAAAAGGGGCTCACATTCAGAATTGACCCCAAAAATCACCGACTCCGCACCTCTCGGGGGGGTAAAGTTCTCCTGTTGAATATTCTGGGGAACGTGGGGGTCCTCAAGATTAACCTCGGCCACCTTAGCAGAAACAACAGGGGAGTCATCGGGGTAGGAAACAAGCTTATTAACCAGAGAACTAGAGCCCACCAAATTGGCATTAGGGTTAGTGCGGCCAGAGGCAGAAGCAGAGCAGGTGCCAGAAGGTTGAGGGGAGCGGCCAGAGGCAGAAGGGGGGGGCAGAGGAGGCAAAGAGCTCTTGACATAGTCGAGGGAAGCTTTGGTATCAGAAATGCTAGGCTCAGTATTGTCTTCATCAAGCTCCAAAGGGGCTATAGGGTTTGGAAGGGCAGGCATATTCTGAAAGTGCTCATAAATGAGCCTTAAAAGACCCGTGTGAAGAATCAGGTATCTTTTAGGGCTTCTACTGTGATCAGAAAAGCTATTTCTCAGGGAACAGAGCAAGAAGAAGGGGATAGAGACACACACCTTATGCCGAAAGTGATTAAGCAACACGAAGTGATATCCATAAACCCTAGTGAAGTGGCTATCGAGAGTGATGTACTCCATGATAACCCTTAACACTTTTCTCCATAATGCTTTTATAGTGTCCGCTTCATAGTAACTATTCGTCGTCTTGACAAGTTTTTGCTTCTCTATTTCAGATTTGGGGAACCTCAACACAGCTTCGTCAGAGAATTTCCTGTCTTTGAAGAATTTATGCTCTTCCATCGGAATGCCAGCCACCTCCGCAATCAAAGCTTCATCAATCTGAACTTTACTGCCAAAGAGGAGAACCTCCCCATTGTTCCAATTCTTCTCAAAGAAATCTGTAATCTCCTCCTTAGGGCCATGGAGTTTCTCAATGAACGGAAGTAAGCCACCCCTTCTTATTTTACTCCAAGCTTTGGCGTTCTTGGTGTGTGACTCAAAGTTGGTAGGTTCAACCCTTTTCTGTTCCCTGCCCATTTTTGAGATATTAGTTCGAATACAGTTACAGACAGAAAACCTGTTCCAGAAAGTTCCTTTGCTTCGCAGGACCCACAAAGCGTGCCAAAGTAAATAATTTATCAGCGAGATCCTCTCGGCCCCATTATATTCCTTTAGTTCACCAAAATGCAACATTATTTCTAAACCGTAACTTCTCCTTGCATTCAGACTTTTAGCTTGGACAATTGATGCTTTGAGATCAGTTTACAGACAATTATTGGTTATCATTAAAGCAAAACCAAAGAAAATTACCTCGCCTGCATGTGGTATTCTCTTATCCTTTTCATCACCTATCATTGTGATGTGAGACACGACTTGATATGACGAAGATTATGCATGAGTGATGATGATAACTTTCAAACTTCACGCTTCCACAACAATCAAAACTTCGCAGAGCAGAAACAGTAATGCTATTCAAGTCTATTCTCGCATTGATATGCTCTTCTTATATGAATATTTGCTTTTGAACTCAACTATATCTCCTTTACAAATGTTTAATCCCTAGACTATCACATTTATTGAGGAATGTCTTGAATCTACAGATTAAAAGAAGAAAAGAACTATAACACAGTTTACGTACACTGTACTACACCCAAGTTTTTCTTCATCCGCTGTTTATCGCACCAAGATCAACAAATTTCATTGCTCATTTCTCTCCAAAAGAATGGCGGTTCGCATTCTCCCACCGCGCTTGCAGTGTGCAATTTTCATTGCTCTCCAACACAGATTCTACTTTCAAATCGCGCCCTTCATTATCTGCTCACTGCCAGAACTCTTCTTCAGACTTCACCATCGGCTCGTACCCAATCTTCATCCCTCCATTCTCATCTTTTCATCACGCACAGGAACAGTTGCAGCTCTGATACTATATGTTGGAAAATATGTAGGATCCAATATAAGCCTTCATTGTCTTCACAATGGGTAGGAATTAGCATATATAAAGAAGCATAATGAACAGTTGCATAATGACTGGTTGATGCAACTGTTAGCAACCGCAACTACCTCCATAGCAACAATAGCAACGTCACAATGTAATACATTTGCTAACAGACAAAACATATAGGGAGGATATATCTCTACTCTTGTTATCAAGTTTTGTTATAGACACTTGACATCAATTTATAATGTTACTTATTAACTAATTGTAAGAAGTAAAAATTACTAGTTTTTTATTTTTATTGCGTGTAGTGTACTTTAGCTAACAAATCATTTTTTTTTGTGTCCCAATCATGATGTGGATCATGGAGAAGTTGTCGCCTCTCTCTTTTAAGTAGAATCCACATTTAGTTGACCATAAATGTGACTCCAATAATACAAAGTTGTGGGCCTTTTTTATATTAAAAATTATTCCTATCTAGTTATTAGTATATATGCCTCCAATTATGTTGAACAATCTTCTTTGTGGCACTGTATCACTCATTTAGATCTTTCTAACTCTTAGGTTCTATGTGGAGACTTTAATATGATTGAGATGACTTGTAGTAAATATAACATTCTACTCATGAGATGGATAACTAGTGAATGAGAGGTATGGTACTATATGTTCAACAAATTGGAGTCTTTTGATCCTAATATGGGCTTTCACCATACACATTTCCACTAGGTTATATATATATATTTTAGATCAGGCCTTGATATAATGTAAAAATAAATTGCTCATGCTATGTTTTTAGTTCAATATTTTTCTCCTTTGTTGGAGCTCTTGCTTGATATTATTCTTTTCAATAATTTATCCCTATAATTTTGCATTGAATGGTAGTATTCTAAGCTTGAGGTGAGGAAGGCTTAGTTTTTCTTAAACATGTCTTTGCAACTCATTAGCTATTGGTAGCTCACATATACTTCACAAAGAATAACATGGTCTAGTTATCATGTGATGAAGATGAGTGATTCTCAAAATTTTATTATATGTTCATTCATCTCCAATGATACATGGTTACCAACAACATCCATACCTTATGAACATTTTATTTAAAACACTAATAGTTAATTTTACTCTTCTTCAATGATAAAGTATCATAATTTATTTCCTTCAAAACCTTAAATAATTACAACATTTTCTCTCCCCAAAATCTTTAACCATTTTAATTTTTTTATTAAAAATAAATTCATAAAGAAAATTTACTAAAAAAGTTGTTTTCAATGTTTTCAATATTGTAAATTGCAAGTACATAAAGGGTCATATCATTCATAAAAAGAAAGCATAGTAATACATGAGGATCAAACATGTCAATGGAATTGTAAAATATACATAAAAGAAGTCTTAAAAAGTTTCAAAAGTACATGAATGAGCCAATTATTAGAAAATATTTGGTCAAATGTACTAAATGTAATTATTAGATTTATGTTATCTCTCACATTATTGCTTAGGTGTGTTTATTATATAAAATAAAGTAATATCATCGTGAGATAGGAGATGGACAGAGTTAATGGAAGCTTTTCTAGGAAGACCTGGGAGGAGGTGCTCTCTGACTGTATCTTCATTCCATAGAGAGAATACAATAGAATTATTTGGCTAGGGGAGATGACGTGAAAGGAGGGTGATTCATCCAACAGAGATTATAATGGAAGCAATTCAAGTGATGAAAAGAGAGAAATCCCATCCCATTCTTTAAACTCTACACAAATCTAGGAGGGTAGTTTATACAGGTTAAAATGAATAGGACTACTGCAGAAATAAGTACAATTAAAGCACAAAGGAGGTTATAAATCATGCATTAGTTATGACCTGTAGGCTATAATTAGAAGTAGATGAAAAGACATGCATGTAAATAAATAACAAGCCCCAGATTGTATATAAATTAGTATAAATCTCCTTAACTTAATTTACATGTGTACAATCTACAAATATTTCTCACATAAATCACTAAATGTATGATCAACTATATGCTCAAAATGATAGATATAAGTTATAAACTCAAGCCATAAGAGAATCCATGAACTAAAATAGTCCTAGATACTAATAAGAAACAAGTGAGATGGATTTTTATATAAATATTTATCCCTTGAACATCAAAATTAGTGCCATTGTGATAGGAAAACTAAGTCATTTTATAAAGAGAAAGAGACCATCTATGAGACTATAAAAGGAATTTAGATGTACAATCACACAAATAACATGAATAAGAAATATTATATGTTAACTTCATGCTTACACATCAATTCTCAATGTAAAAAGATTAAATTTAATAAAAAAGTATTGCTACAAAAACTTGCAATACCTTGCAAGTAGGTATGAATCCAACCAATTCCTAGAGCATATATAGATTAGAAAATTTGAACTAAGGAAGACAATAGTGAATAAATACCTAAAAAAATATAGTATATAATGGATACATCTATCAAAACAATGATTGTTGATTGATAAACACATCCTACAACTCATACATACATAATACTATCATTAGAAGTTTCCAATTTTCACTGTTTAAATCCCTAGATTATACATTACCATCCTAAGTGTAGGATTCTTGGATCCAAAGATCAGACACCTATAAAAGTACATTAAAACTTTTGTACAACTTGACATAGAGGTAAGGAGTTTAAATATCATGCCTTTTTTTATTAGACTCTGCCTCCTAGCCTTGACCAGCTAAAATAATTATATTTTGAGACATGTTCAAACAAAGGGGCACAATCAAATTTGATTTGGTGAAGGAAAATGTTCATTAGATTCAATATCTTCCAAAGTAGGGAGTGAACACATAATAACTATGCATAATTATTTATGCAAATAGAAAGGGCACCTTGGGATGACATCACCAATGAATTTTAGGATACCTAATGTTATTATGGAAAAAAAAGCATAAATAAATAATTCATATAAATAATTGTGAGGAATTAATTTATTATTTCTTCCACAATAGCTCTCACATGAAGGAATTGTTTTGGGTTTAAAATCTACGAAGGAGGTAGAGTCAAATTTAATTGTAGAATTCATTTCCACCTATTTATAATCAACATTAAGTGCCAGGTAGTATTTTTGTTGGTAGAATAAATTATCTTGTACAATATGGATTGGCAAAATTGATATTATTAATTGGTAGAATATTTTTCAAAATAAGTGAAATCTCTTGTTTATTCCTAAGTGACTAGGTCCAAATAGTAGGTACATATATTTTAACATATACAATAAATATCCCTTTTTTGTTGCCCTAAAATAATATACAAATAAACATCTCGGGGCCAAATCCTTCAACTTATTATAAAAAAATGACAAAGGGAGTGACATCCTAACTTAAGACAATGTATGAAAAAAAATTGTGGGCCCTTGCTTTTGTCTTACTATGAACATATATGTAGGGACTTTTTAAGGTGCAAAATCTGGTTCCCATTCTTTTCGTTTAAAAGTTTAAATAGACATCATCCCGTAGCTTGGAATTTTTGCTTTTATTTTTAATTTTACAAATTTTCTACCCTTAATCTAGGTGCTGGCATGAACCTAAATATAGAACTTGTTTCATCCCAAAATAGACTGGTGGTCCTTACAGGCATAGGTGAGCTTACCTATTGGAGTTTGATTTACTAGACAAGCCCATTTAGTGGTGCAAGATAAAAGTATTAAATGGCTGTTGTGTAATTGTGGACAAAGATTTTGGCACCGTAAGGCTCTCTAACACTTCTAGGGTTTTTCACCTAAAAGGAGAGAGGTATTCCAAAAATTACAATGTCGCCACTCAAGAATAATGAAAATATGAATGAAATATGCCTAAATGTAATGTCAGAAATGCAATAAATTGATGAAAGACATTGATTACTAATGCAAAACTAATGGAAGGCAAAAATGTTTAAAAACACAATATGATGGCATACATGTACTAAAATGACCATAGAAATGATTATGAAACAAAACAAAAATAGTAAGAGTGGAACAAGTGCACTTGGAAATGTGTTGGAGACCCCTAGATGGAGATTGAAAATGTTGTTGATCACAAAATTTAAAATTTTGACCTAATGGGACATTTATACCATTTTGGGTGAAAAATAGAATCTCCCAAAAATTGTTAACTAGCTTTGTGTGATCATCTTGAAGCACGAAAATGAAATGAAAGGATTATAAAATTTCCATGATGATAGATCTTGAATTTTTGTAACAATGGATGAAGAATCTACCCTTGAATTCCTTAGAAAGCTACCTTGACTTAGAAGTCTAAAACCCTAGCTTGCTTGACTTGAATACATAATGAATGATGAATGAGTTATGAATTAGGGTTTAAAGTCTTATTTATAAAGGCAATCCACCTAAAATGGTCATTAATTTGATCCCCAAGGTCGACATGGAGGAAAATTAAACTTAAAACCCAAATTTTCTTGCTTGAACCTCAAAAATAACCCAAATGGGACTAAGTTGCCAAGCTAGGTGATTTAGTCCAACCTAGATGGGACTAATTCATCTAGATGGGTGACTTGGTCCCACAAGGGCTCTTTTCCCAGTTGCATTGTCGAGGAGTGAAGAAATCAGGTTTATATGATGATATAGTCAAGTTTTGATCAAATTATGCCTCAGGATACACAATATGGGGCCATAAGGGCTTGTTAATGATGATGTAAAGGGAAATTAGGGCAAGGGACACAAAATTCAATGTGAAAGTGTGATTAAATACAATTTTCAACACTAATATGAAATAGGGAAAAAAAATTGTTGATTGTTAGTTAATGGGTGTTTGCCTTGGTCAAACTCCTTGTTGGTAATTAAACCTTGAAATGAGGAAAAATTAATGAAGGGAAATGATGAATGAATAACATGCAATGCTACAACTCACCAAAACCTTATTATAAAGTTTGCAAACTTGTGTGAAATGGTTGCAAAGGATATGGATCTTGAATCAAAGGAATGCTTAATGGATATGGACTTGAATTGCTTGCTTGAATCAAAACCCTACATCACAAATGTTAGCACAACAACACACAAGATTCATGAATATCTTTGAAATGATGCTTGACTCTTGATGATGGCTCCAAATGCTTGATGAATTTCTCTTGAATTCTCTCACAAAAGACTTGATTGCTTAGATTGCTTGTTAGGAGAAAATGAGAGAAGGAACCTTTATTTATAATTATCTATGATTAATATCCTGAAATTACACCACACCAAGCTAACATATGAATTCATTAAATAATGGAAGCTAAATCCCACTAGAATTTGAAATTAAATCCCAAAAATAACTCAAGGGGGACTAAGATTCCCTAGGTGGTGTCTTAGTCCCAAGTCATGAAATTTGGGGCATAGACACCAAAAAGGGGCCCATTTAAGATACCTCAAAATTAGGGTCCCAAGACATTTGGGGGAAAATGGCGCCTTAGGTAGCATTTTAGTCCTAAGCCAAAAATCAAAGACACTTAGATGAAATCATTAAATTATCATTTATTTATTGGAAAATGTCAGGATTAGCAAGAAAATGATATAATTCATAGGGCTTGTGGATGCAAAATAGGACCAATTAAGACATAAATAAGGATAAATAAAGCAAGGTGGGCCCAAACAAATGTGGAAATGCAAGGGTATGAATTTTACTACACTACATTTAGCTCGCACTTTAGTGAGAGGATGAACTTGCTTCAAAGTCAAACTAAATTAGCCAACCACACAATCAAGAGGGGTTCAAATGTATAAATGCTAGTAAGATAGGATGACAATAATCATGAGGGTGGCCAAGCCCCAAGATCAAGATCCTATGACAAACCAACATAAGCACAAAGGAACACACATGCAGATGATATATGCAGCCATAATCAAATCACAAACATACACCATCAAAGATGGAAAAAGGAAAAAGGGAAAAGAAAAAGGAAAAATGCAAAGGATCAAGCTTCAACTAGCCGTCCAACACGGCGGACTGGGTCTATGTTGAAAAAGGTTTACAAGTGGAACGCATTGTCCACTATGCAAACAAACCACATGCTCACAAGGGCTAGTGAAGCTAGGTGTCCACTAGGTGAGCCCCAAGAATTCCATATCAAAGTCATACCCCCATGACTATGATAAGGACAAAAAGAAAATGAACGCTCAAAAGGGCTAGTGAAGCTAGGTGTTCACTAGGTGAGCCCCAGGGGACCATATCAAAGCCATACCTCCATGAATTTAATAAGGTTCAAAAAGAAAAATGCACACTCACAAGGGCTAGTGAAGCTAGGTGTTCACTAGGCAAGCCCCAAGAGACCATATCAAAGCCATACCTCCATGACTTTAATAACTTGGAATAAAAAGAAAAATGTGTGCTCACAAGGGCTAGTGAAGCTAGGTGTTCACTAGGTGAGCCCCAGGGGACCATATCAAAGCCATACCTCTATGATTTTAATAAGGCACAAAAAGAAAAATGCATGCTCACAAGGTCTAGTGAAGCTAGGTGTTCACTAGGTGAGCCCCAGGGGACCACATCAAAGCCATACCTCCATGACTTTAATAAGGCACAAAAATAAAAATGCAACAATAAAGAGGGATGTTCAACGAGATTTTTCTTAGCTCATATGAGCTCTTAATCTTAGAGGACATTGTTCCTAATGTCTCCAAGAGAGGACGAATAAAATGATAAAAGATTCACAACTTAGGGAATGCAATGCGTCACATCACCACTAAGAGGAATGTAATATGATAAGATAGATCAAGCTCTTGAAGGAAATTACTCCTAATGTCACCACAAAGAGGAAATTTAACACATTGCATGAAATTTAAAAAAATCACATCAAGGAACAAGAAATTATGCCCAAATTATGCCAATGTATGTCCCTAAGAAATTGCTAACACCATACTGTGAGAAATTAAATTAAAGTAGCCAAAACATGAAAAGAAAGAGAGTTTCCCCCCATAAATACATAAGGGATCTATGGATTTGGGGTCAGTATCTGTACTTTCTGCAATGATATCAGAGAGCTCAGAACTGTCATCATTCCCCAAATACACATAGAACTGGAAGAATGACACAAAGAGAGAAAAAAAATGAAAAACCTTTTGGGTCAACATGGAAGAAACATGAATGTCTCGATGCCTTGCATCATCCCCAAAAGGAAAACACAAGACAAAAATGAAAATGAAAAGCAAAGATAAGGAATTGATTTCCAAGGTGTTCCACAAGATATATACATTCTAAATCACTTCTTGATGTGGTTCTTCCCAACTTAGAGTTTGATATTTCCTATAAATGGTTTGGAAGATTTATTTCACTTTTTATATGCTATTTTTTTGGGAGGGTTCTCCTTGGAAACATGCTAAGAGCTTGGATTGGCAAGGCTTGGGTCTTGTGTGAGGTCAACCTTGACACTATCCAAAACCTCACTAAGGGTGTTTTCATTTTTCATTTTCAGAGGCTAGCTATGTGGAAGCCATCCTAAAGAATGGCCACTAGTTTTTCTATGCATCCCTTTTGGTCTTTCAACCCTAGACTTGAGACTTTATTGTCTCCAATGAATGAATTTTTTGTATTCTCGTATGGGTAGAGAATTCAAGTATCCCTTTGTCATGTTGGGATTTGTTGACTCAAATTATAAGTTCACTTAGTAAAGTTATTTTATTGATCCAAATAGGTTATTCTTGACTTATCCTTAAAAAGGGGTCCATGTTATAATTGATATTTCAAATCAAATAAAATTATCAATATTTAGATTGGCCAAATGCATCACACACAATGCATTCCTTATCTTAATCTACCAAATACTTGCTTAAGATGTCAATCTTCTAATCACATGATCAAATATTCCCCCTTTGTTACCCCTCACAGTAAGCCTACTCCTTGACCTAATATCAAGACTCTCTTCCTAAAAATAAGAGCTTTTTGGACAATAGTTGGGATTCATAAAATCAACTAGAACCCTATCACTAATTCTCTAATTAAGAATTTAGTTGACAATGTTGACTAGCTTGACAAGATAATAAATGGAATTGTTTCAAAACCTATGGACAAGGGGAAGGAGGCCACTCCCTCTATTGGAGAGTCATCCAAGGAGACAAATAAACCCAACTACACTAGGGAACCTCTTTTGATATTGGTGCTTTATGAACATAGCTAGTTGTTCATTCTCCCTTGGTAGCACAATGATGTTCTCATATACTATTTAGGAATCTAGAAGAGGGAGATTTTTTTCTAGATAAAAGAAGGCATGATCCCCTAGTTATTCAACTAGATAGCTTCTTTAAAGAGGATTTCCTATAGAAAAATTATGTAAATTTCTTGATGTTGACAATGTTGGAAAATACATAGGATCCAATTTAAACCTTCATTGTCTTAACAATTGGCGGGAGGGAAACTCTCCCTTTCAAATCTAAAACCACACACATTAACCACTATGCAAGAAGGCTGCAAATAAACATTAACAACAAATATGGAAGAGAAATATGCAACATATATATTGATTTCAAATCTGAATTTGAATTACACAATCATGGAGCTCATATGCTCACATACAACATGGACTTCACACATACAAAAAAAAATCTGCAACTTAAACTTTCAACATCATTCCAGCAACATCTGGATATGCAACCACCAACTCTCCAAATCCCCCTTCTCCAAATGAGCAGCATCAATACATAGAAGTTGTGTGAGAAGAAACCACCATTAGTTTCTCAAAACAACCTCCACAAAACTACCAAGAAAACCCGTCACTCTCTGCCTATCAACGATCTGTCTTTTTTCTAAAACTCCTCAAATAATTTCTGGGTTTGGTGCCCCTTCTTTTCAGCTTTCCAAATCATTTTGAAAATCTTAATTTTGTTACCATATGAGAAAGTTATGCCCATTTTACTAAAACTGGGTCTCATAGATACGACTTTAGACATGCAACAACATGCAAAGCTTCCAACTCCTAGAAAATAGGGACCCAATTAGAAAAGTAACTGCCAACTCAACTTGGGCATGCAAGATCTCCATTATTACAATTTATGAGGATTTAATTGATTTTTAAAAATTTGTAACTCCCAAGAAAATCCATTCCAAGATTGCCTTTTTTTTAAAGCTCAAGTTCAACACTGCCACCTAGACAATCTCCACTCGAAAATTTAGCAATATTAAAATAAAAGACCAATTATTTATTACAATTTTTGGCCTAATATTTTAATTTATTTCTCCAACTAAATAATTATCAAACCATAGGAAAATCAAAATTAAAATTGATGAAGATATCCCTTTGACCATGGATGCTCCTGCATCAACAATGGACAAGAATTACAACATATATAATGAAGCATAATGAATAGTTGCATAATGAATGGTTAATACAACTATGAGCAATTGTAACTACCTCCATAGCAACAATAACAATGTTACAATGTAATACATTTTCTAACATTCCCCTCCTTATTACATTGTTCCTAAAACCACAAAATCACCTTGCCAAGAGACCCCCCCATAAGGCTTACATAACAAAATTTGTTGATTACAAGAAAATATATACATCTTTGTGAAGATCTTGCTTGAAGAAACAAATCTTGAATTAGGTAGAGCTCCATCAAGCTGTCTTTTGACCCTTAGAAAGGTGTATCCCCTAGCTGAATTCTTGAGTTCTTCCTCCCATGAACTCTTGAATCATAGATTCTTGAATTATTTGACAACAATCCATATTGAGCTCTCCAAACACATGGATCCATCAAGTTGTTTGATGACCCTCTGAAGGGTATAATTCTCAATCACAACCTTGAGTGCTTGCTAGAAAACCATCCATATTGAGCTCTACACCAAACCCCTTACCTGTCTCCAAAAAAAAACTTCACATTGTATATGTATTCTTCAAATATGTCAGTAACAATAAGGAAAAGCAAGAAACTAAAGCCAAAAATGCTTCTCATGCAAAGCATCATCTCAAAGTGAGAAGCTAACTTGAGACGATGGAAATTCTTCCATACTCCGGTGCCACCAGCCTCCAGTATGATCTTGTTACACTTTATCCATTTAATATCGTAGACAAGTTTTTGGAGGCCTCATTAGTAATAGATGAAAAGATGGCCCCAAAAGTCCAAGCATAACTCCTTGAAGATCCATTGGCAACATTGATAAACTCATCTACAAGATACTAAGCAATTGTTTCAATATTTCGAAATGCACTTTCCCAAACATTAATAATAAGAAGATAGATTGCTTGATTGACATAACTCAGGAAAAATATATCAACTGCTAGACATCTTACAATGCTCATAAACCTAATTCTAATTGCATCCATCATATGTGCACCCATGATTAAAAGATGACAATATAAATTTTAATTAATATTAGACCCATACACTGGTCAAACTTATACCTCCATAAACACATCTTTATATTCCTTTAGTTACTTCACCAAAATGCAACATTATTTCTAAACCGTAACTTCTCCTTCCATTTAGACTTTTAGGTTGGAAAATTGATGTTTTGAGATCAGTTTACAGAAAATTATTGGTTATCATTAAAGCAAAACCAAAGAAAATTACCTCGCTTGCATGTGGTATTCTCTTATCCTTTTCATCACCTATCATTGTGATGTGAGACACGACTTGATATGACGAAGACTATGCATGAGTGATCATGATAACTTTCAAACTTCACGCATCCACAACATTCAAAACTTCGCAGAGCAGAAACAATAATGCTATTCAAGTCTATTTCGCATTGATATGCTCTTCTTATATGAATATTTGCTTTTGAACTCAATTATATCTCCTTTACAAATGTTTAATCACTAGACTATCACATTTATTGAGGAATGTCTTGAATCTACAGATTAAAAGAAGAAAAGAACTATAACGCAGTTTACGTACACTGTACTACACCCAAGTTTGTCTTGATCCGCTATTTATCGCACCAAGATCAACAAATTTCATTGCTCATTTCTCTCCAAAAGAATTGCTCTCCAACACAAATTCTACTTTCAAATCGCACCCTTCATTATCTGCTCACTGCCAGAACTCTTCTACAGACTTCCCCATCGACTCGTACCCAATCTTCATCCCTCCATTCTCATCATTTCATCACGCATCGGAACAGTTGCAGCTCTGGTACTATATGTTGGAAAATATGTAGGATCCATTATAAACCTTCATTGTCTTCGCAATGGGTAGGAATTACAGATATATAAAGAAGCATAATGAACAGTTGAATAATGAATGGTTGATGCAACTGTTAGCAAATGCAACTACCTCCATAGCAACAATAGCAAAGTCACAATGTAATACATTTTCTAACAGACAAAACATATAGGGAGGATATATCTCTACTCTTGTTATTAAGTTTTGTTAGAGACACTTGACATCAATTTATAATGTTACTTATTAACTAATTGTAAGAAGTAAAAATTACTATTTTTTTATTTTTATTGCGTGTAGTGTACTTTAGCTAACAAGTCATTTTTTTTTTTTTTTTTGTGTCCCAAGCATGATGTGGATCATGGAGAAGTTGTCGCCTCTCTCTTTTAAGAAGAATCCATAAATGTGACTCCAATAATACAAAGTTGTGGGCCTTTTTTATATTAAAAATTATTCCTATGTAGTTATTAGTATATATGGCTCCAATTATGTTGAACAATCTTCTTTGTGGCACTGTATCACTCATTTAGATCCTTCTAACTCTTAGGTTCTATGTGGAGACTTTAATATGATTGAGATGACTTGTAATAAATATAACATTCTACTCATGAGATGGATAACTAGTGAATGAGAGGTATGGTACTATATGTTCAACAAATTGGAGTCTTTTGATCCTAATATGGGCTTTCACCATACAAATTTCCACTAGGTTATATATATATATTTTAGATCAGGCCTTGATATAATGTACAAATAAATTGCTCATGCTATGTTTTTAGTTCAATATTTTTCTCCTTTGTTGGAGCTCTTGCTTGATATTATTCTTTTCAATAATTTATCCCTATAATTTTGCATTGAATGGTAGTATTCTAAGCTTGAGGTGAGGAAGGATTAGTTTTTCTTAAACATGTCTTTGCAACTCATTATTGGTAGCTCACCTATACTTCACAAAGAATAACATGGTCTAGTTATCATGTGATAAATATGAGTGATTCTTAAAATTTTATTATATGTTCATTCATCTCCAATGATACATGGTTACCAACAACATCCATACCTTATGAACACTTTATTTAAAACACTAATAGTTAATTTTACTCTTCTTCAATGATAAAGTTTCATAATTTATTTCCTTCAAAACCTTAAATAATTACACCATTTTCTCTCCCCAAAATCTTTAACCACTTTAAATTTTTTATTAAAAATAAATTCATAAAGAGAATTTACTAAAAAAGTTGTTTTCAATGTTTTCAATATTGTAAATTGCAAGTACATAAAGGGTCATATCATTCATAAAAAGAAAGCATAGTAATGCATGAGGATCAAACATGTGACTGGAACTTTAAAATATACATAAAAGAAGTGCGCAAAAAGTTTCAAAGTACTTACTTAGATAATTAATTATTGAAAATATTTAATTCAAATATTACTATATAATCATAGTATTAGATTTATAGTATCTCTCACATTATTCACTTGAATAATATTTCCAATATAAAATAAAATAATATCATCAATGAATGGGAATGGACAAGTTAATGAAGCTTTTCTAGGAAGACCTAGGAGGAAGGTACTTTCTCTCAAACTATTATCTTCATTCCACTAGAGAATACAATAAATTATTTGGCTAGGGGAGATGACCATGAAAAGGAGGAATGATTCATCAACAAGAGAGATTATAATGAAGCAATTAGTAAAGGGAGAAATCCTCATTCTTCAAACTCTACTAAATCTAGGAGGGTAGTTTATACAGGTTAAATGAATAGGACTATTATAAATAAATACAATTAAGCACAAGGAATTTATAATCATACGTGGATTATGACCTATATGACCTATAATTAAGTAGATGAAAGAAAAAACATGCATGTAAATAAATATGAAACTGAATTGTATAAATTAGTATAAATCTCCTTAACTTAATTTACATGTGTACAATCTACAAATATTTCTCACATAAATCACTAAATGTATGATCAACTATATGCTCAAAATGATAGATATAAGTTATAAACTCAAGCCATAAGAGAATCCATGAACTAAAATAGTCCTAGATACTAATAAGAAACAAGTGAGATGGATTTTTATATAAATATTTATCCCTTGAACATCAAAATTAGTGCCATTGTGATAGGAAAACTAAGTCATTTTATAAAGAGAAAGAGACCATCTATGAGACTATAAAAGGAATTTAGATGTACAATCACACAAATAACATGAATAAGAAATATTATATGTTAACTTCATGCTTACACATCAATTCTCAATGTAAAAAGATTAAATTTAATAAAAAAGTATTGCTACAAAAACTTGCAATACCTTGCAAGTAGGTATGAATCCAACCAATTCCTAGAGCATATATAGATTAGAAAATTTGAACTAAGGAAGACAATAGTGAATAAATACCTAAAAAAATATAGTATATAATGGATACATCTATCAAAACAATGATTGTTGATTGATAAACACATCCTACAACTCATACATACATAATACTATCATTAGAAGTTTCCAATTTTCACTGTTTAAATCCCTAGATTATACATTACCATCCTAAGTGTAGGATTCTTGGATCCAAAGATCAGACACCTATAAAAGTACATTAAAACTTTTGTACAACTTGACATAGAGGTAAGGAGTTTAAATATCATGCCTTTTTTTATTAGACTCTGCCTCCTAGCCTTGACCAGCTAAAATAATTATATTTTGAGACATGTTCAAACAAAGGGGCACAATCAAATTTGATTTGGTGAAGGAAAATGTTCATTAGATTCAATATCTTCCAAAGTAGGGAGTGAACACATAATAACTATGCATAATTATTTATGCAAATAGAAAGGGCACCTTGGGATGACATCACCAATGAATTTTAGGATACCTAATGTTATTATGGAAATAAAAAAAAAAAATTCATAAATATTTGTGAGGAATTAAATTATTATTTCTTCCAAAACCACGCTCTCACATGAAGGAATTGTTTTGCGTTTAAAATCTACATAAAGAGGGGGGGTAGAGTCAAATTAATTGTAAATTGATTTCCACCTATTTATAATCAACATCAAATTATAGACCAAATGGCCTATTTTTGTTGGTAGAATATTATACTTTTGCAATATGGATTGTGGAAACTTGATATTATTAATTGGTAGAATATTTTCAAAATAAATTGAAATCTCTTGTTTATTCCTAGAGTGACTAGGCCAAAATAGTAGGTACATATCCATCAACGACACAACATATGCAAAATAAATATCCCCTTTTTTGTACCTAAAATAATATACAAATAAACATCTCCCAGGATAATCCTTCAACTTATTATAAAAATAAAAAATGACAAGGGAGTGACATCCTAACTTTAGCCTTAAAGTATGAAAAAAAAATTGTGGGCCTTACTTTTGTCTTCACTATGAATATATACGTGAGGTAACACAAAAGATCAATACAATTTTCATTCTTTCATTTTAAAATTTTAAATAGACTTATGATCCATGCTTGGAATTTTACTTTTTATTTTAATTTCTAATTTTCTACCCTTAATCTAGGTGCCTAGCCATGAACCTAAATATAATTTTATTTCATCCCCAAAATAGACTAGGTGGTCATACAAACCTTAAGTGAGCTTACCTATTGGAAATTTGAATTATTAGACAAGCCCATTTAGTGGTGCAAGATAAAGTATTAAATAGTAATGCAAAATAATAATTGTGGACAAATATTTTGGCACCACAAGGCTCTCTAACACTTCTAAGGTTTTTCACCTAAAAGGAGAGAGGTATGCCAAAAATTGCAATGTCCCCACTCAAGAATAATGCAAATATGAATGAAATATTCCTAAACGTAATATCCTAAATGCAATAAATTGATGAGAGATATTGATTATTAATGCAAAACTAATAAAATGTAAACATGTTTGAAAACACAATATGATATGCAAACATGTACTAAATGACCTAGAAATGATTATGAAATAAAACAAAAAATAGTAAAATTGAATAGGTCCACTTGGAAATGTGTTGCAGACTAGAATGGAGATTGAAAAATGCTGCTGATCCTAAATTTTTTACCTAATGGGACACTTATGCTATTTTGGGTGACCTAGTCCCAGATCTGGAAAACTGCATTGGAGCTTGTTTTAGCCAAATGGGTATCTAAATCTATGGAAATCTCTGAAAAACATGTACAGTGGGACTAATTTTCCACTGATGGTGACCTAGTCCACTTTGGCTTTTCTGAAAAAATTCGAAAGTGGAAATGGAAGCTCTCGGTCTACACTTTTTGCTCCTCCAGGTGTCTAAATCTAAAACTATCAAATTCAGGCCTGAAAGTGAATTTTTGTGGATCTTTTGACCTAGCCAACAAGGAGATGTCTTCAACAAGTTTGCAACTTATCCTTCAATGATTTCTAAGCCTTCAAGGTACTAAATCTGCAAACACACAAAGAAAGAACTTGAGAGATGTTGAATGTTAGGGAATAGGGGTTTGCCTTGGTCAAACCCCTTTTAGGTAATTAAACCAAATCAAGAAATAAGATGAAACACAAACATGAAATTAAGGGATTAGAAACTTTCCATGATGATAGATCTTGAATTTCTGCAACAATGGATGAAGAATCTGCCCTTGAATGCCTTAGAAAGCTATCTTGATGACTTAGAATGCTAAAACCCTAGCTTGCTTGACTTGAATGCATAATGAATGATGAATGAGTTATGAATTAGGGTTTAAAGGCTCAAGTTTATATAGGAAATCCACCTAAATTTTTTGTTAATTTGATCCCCAAGGCTGACATAGAGGAAAATTAAACATAAAACCCAATTTTTCCCGCTTGAACCTCGAAAAAAGGACAAATGGGACAAAGTTGCCAAGCTGGGTGGTTTAGTCCCACCTGGATAGGACTAATTCACCCAAATGGGTGACTTGGTCCCACAGGGGCTCTTTTGCTAGCTGGATTGTCAAGGAATGAAGAAATCAGGTTTATATAATGATATAGTCGGGTTTTTGATCATATTATGCCTCGGGATGCACAATATGGGGCCATAGGGGTCTGTTAATGATGATGTAAAGGGTATGTGCAGGATCGTGATGGGCCAAAAAGTGGTGATATGATGGGTATGTGTAGGGGTATATGGCTGACAACTTTTTTTTACCCAAAATTGATGAAACGAAAAGGGTTTTAAAGGAGATTCTCAGATTTCCACCAATATAAATTATCCTTTACTTTGAATTTAATAAATAATTATTATTCATTTTCTATTTAAATTATGACTAAAGTTCCGATTGATAGGCTAATGGAAAAACATCTTTAGCTTTCAAACAAGATCACATTTTTTGAATCCAAAACATGATTAACATTCTATGGTTCAGATACTATAGGATTTAAAAAAATGAATTTCATGAAGTTTTGACCAAGTTAAGGTGGTCCATACGAGTTTTTATATTATTTAAAAGTTGTAATAAAAAATCATAATTAATTATTTACTTGGAAAAAAATTATTAAAAAAATGCATCACATCGGACATGATTCCTCTCTTATATCTAAAAATATTATAAAAAATATTATCATCTTATTGTGGTTAGGGTGGTCGACAGACACCTACTTATTTTTTCCTTGAAATTTAAGTACTATTGCATTGAAATTTCAAATTTTCACCAAATAGATTTAAAAAAAAAAAAAACTTAGTAGTTTAGAAACTACATTCAATTTGGTACAGATTCTATTCTTACATATTTTTGAAATAATATAGATAACTTATTCAAATTTTTACATCAAGTTGCCTAACTTTGATTTTTCTAAATTTTTTACCGCTTAAGGGCCTTTTTTTTTTCCATGATGATCCTGCACATACCCTAAAGGTAAATTATGGCTAGGAATGCAAAATTAAATGTGAAAGTGTGATCAATCACACTTTACAACACTAAAATGAGGTCCACATAGCATAGAAAGGCACAACATACAATGTGAATCTGTAAAACACATTACAACACTAGATTAAAGTCAAATTTAGTTTACAAGCCTTCTAGATTAATGTGAGAATGCAATTAAATATGTTTTATAATATTGAATTAAGGGAAAAATAGGTCCATTTGACTTAGATGCTTAGTAAGAGTCTAGAAAAGTGTGAAAGTCATTCACAACACTTTACAAAACCTTTACAAGACATGCATTTTATTCATTTTTCTAGGGCCCAAGACGTAATGTGAATGTGTTTAGCCACATTACAACATTAAATCAAGGAAAAATTAAGCCAAAATCACAAGGAGGGGCTAAACATGAGAAAAAGTAGAAGGGTTACTTTTTCTGTGTCCACATTTAGCCCCCACTTTAGCAAGAGGATGAACCTGCTTCAAACTCAGACTAAAGTAGACATTCAAGAGGGATCCAAGTATACCAATGGAAATGGTATAAGATAACAAAGATGAAGGAAGTAGTCAAGCCCCCAAGATCCAAGATCCTAAGTGATAAGTGCACAAGGTGCAACAAAAAAAGACATGCTATCATGCAATGGCAAGATCTAAAGGAAAGAAAAATAAAGTGGATCAAAGATGCACTCACTTTGGGGCCACAAAACATCAGGTCATCCTGTGGGGCAAGTTGTCCCAAAGAAGTGGTTTAGTGAGAAAGTCGTGCCAATGTGTCAACTTCCCACCATATAATGAGAAAGTCATGCAGTGTGTTGGCTTCCCATTATACTAACCATACCAAAGTTATCCTCTTGATAAATTTGATAAGGCACCACAATAAAAATGATTTTTGTAAATTCTTTCGAATGTAATGTAAAAATTTTGTTAAAGGGAATTTTTCTTTGTTTATGTAAGTTCTTCTTCTTAGGGAACATTGTGCCTAATGTCTCCAAGAGAGGAAAATTCAAGGTGTTAGATCATTTCCCATGGAATGGCTCATTCACATCATGCCATGTCAGAAGATCATAGACTCTTGGATGACATCAAACCCAATGACACCACCAAGAAGAGGACACATCACAAGAAAAGAAAAATCATGCCATGAAATTTGCAAAAGGATGTCGTCTATGTATGCCCACACTTTAAAGCAGTTGCTACACCATCACTATGAGAAATTGCTTTAAAGTAGCCAATGATAAATCCTAATATGAAAGAAGACATGAGAGGTAATTTGGGAAAGGCCTATGCCAAGTCATATGTTTTCAAATTGAGCTACATCATGAATAAGTATGTTACATGCAAGTCAACTTAAAGCATGCCGTCCACATCCCAAGCTTGCTCTTATATGTTCATGAAAGGTCAATGAACAACCAAAAGAGACAATGACAAATGAAATATGAGGAAAAGGCTACTTAACCCCTTTCCCCTACTTAGTGCAGGACAAAGGTGAGCCTGGAATGGATGATGATATGTTGCTCCTTGCAATAGTACGTATGCTATGATCCTACAACTATTGCATGGCAAGGAGCAACAACTAATATTATTTATTTTGATAAGTAAACAAAGTTTCTTCTTGATATGTACATTTAGTGAGATATCTATTAGCTTAGGATGTACCAAGGTTAAAGTTGTCATGGAAGAATTGTTTGTGATGGTGTTGACATTGATTGAATTTTTTTAATTGAAGGGACAATGACCAAGATCATGAGTTATTTACCACATCATAGGCATTATAGGGACATGGATACATTGTTCTATATCATCACATCCTTTCCCAGGTTGGTTTGTTTCTTTTGTTGGATTTGGTTGTTGTTCAATTTGCTGAAAGTTTGTCTCGGATGTTGTCTTTGCTTGTAAGGTGGTTGAAGAGGATGCTAGTTTCTCTTTGCTCTTTTTAGAATCTTTTGTTATGATCTTGTATTCTCCCTTGGATAGAGGTATGAAATCAAAGGTTTTCAAAGCATCTTACAATAAATTTGTGTCTTATTCAATTCTCTTTTGTCTTTCTATACCATTTTGCTTGGTACTAATCATAACACATGTAATATTTTTTTTTTGAGGAGTAGAAGGTGATTTGTCATAAACTCCTAACATTTGCATCAAGGCCTGATCCATATCCAACAATTCAGGATGCTTCAAAGTGAGGTTGATTTTTGGTTTGCATAGGATAGTGTTGATGTTTTCTTGTACCATAATACCTTCCCTATTGGGAGAGTGTTTAGGAGAACTACAAACTAGATGTTCTTGACATTCAATGTTTGGTTCTTCCATTTTTACTTCATCACAAGAAGGGGAATGATTAGTGGTTGAAGTGTCTTGCTCAATAAGGGTTGTCCGAGTTGAAGAGGGATAACTAAGATTCTCATGAATTTCATGGATTGTGTTTTATAACATCAAAGTATCATTGTCATAACTATGAGACATACTAGGAGAAGTACAAGTATGATTATCATGATAATTGATGAACTCATGCCGTTGTTCCCTAATGTCTTCCAAAATAGGAGAGTTAGGGGAAGGATCATAAGGAGGGTTGTTATAGACCTTAAAGATTTGATTATCTAATACCAATCTATCATCCTCATCATTTACAATCTCATTCTCTTGTGCTGTAATATATTCCAAAAGGGGATGAAAAGAAGGACAAGAAAGATCTTTATGATTTTCAATGATTGTATCCTCTTTCGCCAAGATACCTTCATCACTAAAAGGAGAGGTATTGGGAAAAGAACAATGATGATCATCACGAGTATCTATGTTTGTATTCTCTCATATCACATCATCCTCACAAATAGGAGAGATAGTATAGGGTGCATGTTTAAGGCAAGCATTAACATTTTCATTCTCTTGTGCTAAGAGACTCTCATAACTAGGGAATGAATTGAATGAATGAATAACATGCTTGTTAACTAAATTTTTTGTTGCAAAATTGGAAAGGATAGATACTAACATTTTGAAATAAAAATCTATGAAAACTCAAAATGCAATGTAAAAGGTTAAAATGAAATGCAATTTTTAGATGATAATTGACTGATTATGCTATGCAATAATGTTAGAGGAATGCAAATTTGAAATTAAGCAATGCGTGAAATGAGCCAAATTAAGCTAGATTGAATTAAATACATGTTACAAAAAATCATCCTACTGATATAGATAGTTAATGGCAGCAAATAGAAGTGCAAAAACAAGGTTTTTAGCACTGAAAAAGGCAGTTTCAGGGGTGTAAAGGGACTAATTCGCCCAAGGTGGCAAATGAGTCCTAGTAGGGAATTTTTTTTCATATTTTCTAGATTTGTTTTGTTGGTTTTTATGTTTTATATGCTGTATGATGTAGACCTAAGATGCAAATGCAAAATTTTAGCAATTTTTAATGATTGAAGATGAAAAAATGCAATCTATATGCACTTTCACTAATGCAAAATTTGAAACCCTAGAATGCAACTTAACTGATGCAAAATGCAATGCCAACTAATTCTAGGATGATGATGGAATAAAAATAAGAGAAGAAGGTATTCTAAAGGTAGGTTCACCAAAATGTGAACAAAGATTTTGGCACCACAAGGCTCTCTAACACTTCTAGGGTTTTTCACCTAAAAGGAGAGAGGTATTCCAAAAATTGCAATGTACCCACTCATAACTAATACAAATATGAATGGAATATGCCTAAATGTAATATCATAAATGAAATAAACTGATGAGAGATATTGATTATTAATTCAAAACTAATAAAATGTAAAATGTTTGAAAACACAATATGATATGCAAAGATGTACTAAATGATTATTAAAAAAAATAGAAAACTATAAAACTAAAGAGGTGCACCTAGAAATGTGTTGTATACTAGAATGGAGACTGGAAATGTTGTTGATCTTGAAGTTTCGATCTACTGGGACACTTATGCCATTCTGGGCGACCTAGTCCCAGATCTGCAAAAACTGCACTAGAGCCGTTTCAACCAAATTAGTATCTAGATCTAAAAAAATATTTTAAAAACATGTACAGTGGGACTAAGTCACCAATGATGGCAACTTAGTCCACTTTGGCTTTTCTGAAAATATGAAAGTGGAAACGAAAGCTCTTAGTTTGCACTTTTTGCTCCTCCAGGTGTCTAGTTCTGAAATTGTCAAATTCAGGCATGAAAGTGACTTTTTGTGGATCTTTTGACCTAGTGAAGAAGGAGATGTCTTGAACAAATTTGCAACTTATCCTTCAATGATTTTCAAGCCTTCAAGGTACCTAAATCTGCAAACACAAAAATAAAGAAATAGAGATGTTGAATGTTAGGGAATAGGGGTTTGCCTTGGTCAAACCCCTTTTAGGTAATTAAACCAAATGAAGAAATAAGATGAAGGGTGATCTCACAATATTGGTGTACAATTTTTGGCCAAACTGGACACTGAACTAATTTTTTCTAACTAAATCTTCACTTTCGGGCACCTATAGCGGCTAAACCGTGGGGAATTTGAAGATGATACAAACTAGTGATTTGTGACATTTTGTCTGTAGATTCTAAATATTTTTTTTTTAAATTTTTGGAATCAGATTGCACTTATTTTTCCATCTCCTTCGAAAACTAGTTTTTTCAGTAAACACCATTTTTAAGGAGTGATGCTCACCGTATAACACATAACTTTTTTTTCCATGAAGGATAAACTTCTATTTTGTTTGAATTTACATTTGTAACTATGATATATAGTGCTTCCAATTGGCTTCATAATGTTTTATTGAATATTTTTTTCTTAATCAAGGTTTGAAGTCAAACTAATTACAATTCAAACATAGGCGAACTGTATAACACAACTTTTTTTGTATGTATCAAACTTCAATTTTTTTTGTTGGATCAAGGACTTCAATATCTGGTGCACTCATATTTTTCATTTTTTTTTTGATAATCTTTTATTTTTCCACATGTGCAGAACAAAGAGCTTGATTTTGAAAACCTACATTCAAGAAATAAAAAATAAATATAATAATAAATTAAATTTATTTAAAATTATAATTTTAGGAAGCTTATAATAAGGACTACATACTTACAAAAATAAATTTTAAATGAATTCATTTGATCCCCCAAAAGGTAAATAAAAAGTTTTTTTTTATTAGCATTTTGATAGGTGTAAAGGAGACTCTATTATAGGTATGGTTTAAAACTAGCAGGGTTATATCCAAGGGGGTTTGATCTAAGGTAGTTTGATCAAACCCTCTTCAATTGGAATGCTTGAAATAGAAATTTTTAAGGATTAAATCATTATACTTTCTAAAAATATGTGATTTTAGCAAAAATTAGAATCTCCCAAAAATTGTTAACCAGCTTTGTGTGATCATCGTGAAGCATGAAAATGAAATGAAAGGATTAGAAAATTTCCATGATGATAGATCTTGAATTTTTGTAACAATGGATGAAGAATCTACCCTTGAATGCCTTAGAAAGCTACCTTGACTAAGAAGTCTAAAACCCTAACTTGCTTGACTTGAATGCATAATGAATGATGAATGAATTATGAATTAGGGTTTAAAGTCTTGTTTATAAAGGTAATCCACCTAAAATGGTCATTAATTTGATCCCCAAGGTCGACATGGAGGAAAATTAAACTTAAAACCCAATTTTTCCTGCTTGAACCTCGAAAATAACCCAAATGGGACTAAGTTGCCAAGCTAGGTGACTTAGTCCCACCTAGATGGGACTAATTCGTCTAGATGGGTGACTTGGTCCAACAAGGGCTCTTTTCCCAGTTGCATTGTCTAGGAGTGAAGAAATCAAGTTTATATGATGATATAGTCAGGTTTTGATCAAATTATGCCTTGGGATACACAATATGGGGCCATAAGGGCTTGTTAATGATGATGTAAAGGGAAATTAGGTCAAGGGACACAAAATTCAATGTGAAAGTGTGATTAAATACACTTTACAACACTAATATGAAAGAGGGAAAAAAACTTGTTGATTGTTAGTGAATGGGTGTTTTCCTTGGTCAAACTCCTTGTTGGTAATTAAACCTTGAAATGAGGAAAAATTAATGAAGGGAAATGATGAATGAACAACATGCAATGCTACAACTCACCAAACCCTTATTGTAAAGTTTGAAAACTTGTGTGAAATGGCTGCAATGGATATGGATCTTGAATAAAAGGAATTCTCAATGGATATGGACTTGAATTGCTTGCTTGAATCAAAACCCTACATCACAAATTTTAGCACAACAACACACGAGATTCATGAATATCTTTGAAATGATGCTTGAATCTTAATGATGGCTCAAATGCTTGATGAATTTCTCTTGAATTCTCTCACAAAAAGACTTGATTGCTTAGATTGTTTGTTAGGAGAAAATGAGAGAAGGAACCTTTTATTTATAATTATCTATGCTTAATATCCTGAAATTACACCACACAAAGCTAACATATGAATTCATTAAATAACGTAAGCTAAATTCCACTAGAATTTGAAATTAAATCCCAAAAATAACTCAAGGGGGACTAAGATTCCCTAGGTGGTGTCCTAGTCCCAAGTCATGAAATTTGGGGCATAGACACCAAAAAGGGGCCCATTTTAGATACCTCAAAATTAGGGTCCCAAGACATTTGGGGGAAAATGGCGCCTTAGGTAGCATTTTAGTCCTGACCCAAAAATCAAAGACACTTAGATGAAATCATTAAACTATCATTTATTTATTGGAAAATGTCAAGATTAGCTAGAAAAAGATACAATTCATAGGGCTTTTGTAGGCAAAATAAGACCAATTAAGACATAAATAAGGATAAATAAAGCAAGGTGGGCCCAAACAAATGTGGAAATGAAAGGGTATGCATTTTACTACACTACATTTAGCCCCCACTTTAGTGAGAGGATGAACTTGCTTCAAACTCAAACTAAAGTAGCCAACCACACAATCAAGAGGGGTTCAAATGTATAAATGCTAGTAAGATAGGATGACAATAATCATGAGGGTGGCCAAGCCCCAAGATCAAGATCCTATGACAAACCAACATAAGCACAAAGGAACACACATGCAGATGATATATGCAGCCATAATCAAATCACAAACATACACCATCAAAGATGAAAAAAGGAAAAAGGGAAAAGAAAAAGGAAAAATGCAAAGTATCAAGCTTCAACTAGCCGTCCAACGCAATGGATTGGGTCTAAGCTGAAAAAGGTTTACAAGTGGAACACACTGTCCACTATGCAAAAGAAACACATGCTCACAAGGGCTAGTGAAGCTAGGTGTCCACTAGGTGAGCCCCAAGAATTCCATATCAAAGTCATACCCCCATGACTATGATAAGGACAAAAAGAAAATGCACGCTCACAAGGGCTAGTGAAGCTAGGTGTTCACAAGGTGAGCCCTAGGGGACCATATCAAAGCCATACCTCCATGAATTTAATAAGGCTCAAAAAGAAAAATGCACACTCAAAAGGGCTAGTGAAGCTAGGTGTTCACTAGGCAAGCCCCAAGAGACCATATCAAAGCCATACCTCCATGAATTTAATAACTTGGAATAAAAAGAAAAATGTGTGCTCACAAGGACTAGTGAGGCTAGGTGTTCACTAGGTTAGCCGCAGGGGACCATATCAAAGCCATACCTCTATGAATTTAATAAGGAAAAAAAAGAAAAATGCATGCTCATAAGGGCTAGTGAAGCTAGGTGTTCACTAGGTGAGCCCCAAAGGACCACATCAAAGCCATACCTCCATGACTTTAATAATGCACAAAAAGAAAAATGTAACAATAAAGAGGGATGTTCAATGAGATTTTGCTTAGCTCATATGAGCTCTTAATCTTAGGGGACATTGTTCCTAATGTCTCCAAGAGAGGACCAATCAAACAATAAAAGATTAACAACTTAGGGAATGCAATGCGTCACATCACCACTAAGAGGAATGTAATATGCTAAGATAGATCAAGCTATTGAAGGAAATTACTCCTAATGTCACCACAAAGAGGAAATTTAACACATTGCATGAAATTTAAGAAAATCACATCAAGGAACAAGAAATTATGCCAAAATTATGCCAATGTATGTCCCTACTTTAAAGAAATTGCTAACACCATACTGTGAGCAATTAATTTAAAGTAGCCAAAACATGAAAAGAAAGAGAGTTTCCCACCAAAAATACATAAGGGATCTATGGATTTGGGGTTAGTATCTGTACTTTTTGCAATGATATCAGAGAGCTCAGAATTGTTATCATTCCCCAAATACACATAGAATTGGAAGAATGTCACAAAGAGAGAAAAAAATGAAAAACCTTTTGGGTCAACATGGAAGAAACATGAATGTCTTGATGCCTTGCATCATCCCAAAAAGGAAAACACAAGAGAAAAATGAAAATGAAAAGCAAAGATAAGGAAAAATATTTTGGGTCAACATGGAAGAGACATAGGGTATCTCGACGCCTTGCATCATCCCCAAAAGGAAAACACAAGAAAAAAATGAAAATGAAAAGCAATGATAAAAGGGAAAATGTGTACGACATATAGAAGAATGAAGGTACAAATAGAGGAATGCATATAGAGAAAGAGACATCAAACCAAGCATCATGGGGGATCACATTACACACATGCAATCACACAAAAGAAATAATGCAAAAGACTAGTAAGGCAAAGGCAAGTCAACTTAAAGCTGGTCATCGACCTCCCAATCTCAGTTTGTATAAGCAAAAGGTAGATGATGAGCCTAAGGGACAACAACAAATTCCTTACTAGGATAAGGCTATCAACTTCTTGCCCCCACTGAGTGCAAGACAAGTATAAGCTGAGGTAGGTGATGAGAAGGATCATGTAATAGTGAGAATGCAAAAATTCTAGAACTATTACATGATAAGGGGTAAATCAATACTAAGCTAGGAAATCACATGATGGAAATCATTGCTATCAAAGTGAAAGTTTTTCAAGATCAACTGGAATGCATGCCACTCATCAGTACTGTGTCCAGGAATTTGATGATATGCACAATGTGGGACTTTTGCATCTTTAGGATATAGTAATAATATATTCATAGTTGGTAATGATATTAGTTCTTTGTTCAAAAGCAATTGTAATTTCCTTTCACTTATAGGTGGTGGATGAGGAAACTTTAGTTTTTGTAACTTGTAAGGCCCCCTGCATTTTCTAGATTCACCAACTTCTCTAGATGGGATTAGGGCATGAGGTCCTGAGATGATCTTATCTTCATCCTTGTTATTATTATGATCTATTGGTTTCTCTTTGGGAAGAGGGATATTAAAATTAGGAGGAGAATAAAAGATCACCATGCCATTGCTACAAAGATTTAAGTATTCTCTAGGAGGTCTTTTGTTGTGAGGGGAATCTTGATATCCTAACTAATTTTTTTTTTCATTAGTTGGTATTTGCTCTATAACTTGATGAATTTCATGTTCGCTTGTTGTATGACATCCATGTTTACTCAAGATTGTGAATTCTTTTCCATATGTTTCTTCTATATTGATGAGAGTGTTTGTTACATTGTTATCATAAAATGGTTGAGCATTTGTTTGTGTGGAGGAACTAGGTTCACCTATTGTAGGTAACTTAGGTTCAGCTTGTGTTTCAGGATATGTAAGTAACCAAACATCTCAAGAGATGGTATTGTAGGATGACTTGATTGTTTCATGAATGGATAGAAGAATTCATTATCTTCAAGTTTGTTAACGAAATCATTTAGGAACTTGTTCATGTTGTCATCATCTTCTTCAATGACGTCAACATCATGAGGAGGACATGCATTAAGAGGTGTGTGAGTATGAGCAAGTTCAATTTCATTAGGGTCATTGCCAAAGGCACAATTTGACACATCTACCAAAGATTTCAAGTACATCCAAACGTTTTCGAAGCACATATCCATGATGCAAGATTGAACAAATACAACAATTCTACAAATTGAAACAGAGAATTGAAAGTAGCCAACAGAAGCACAAAAAAGCAATTTCAAATCCATAAAATTGGAAGGCCAAAATGAATAGGGACTAAGACACTAGTAAGGGCATCTTTGTCCCATTGGTGAAATTTTGAAGTTCCAAGGACTGAAACAGACAACAAACAACAGAGAGAAGATTCTAAGACAAAAACCTTGAGAGGGACTAAGATGCCAAGAAGTGAATTTTAGTCATAGCAGAGGTTTTTCTCAAAAAAACAACAAATTCTGAATTGTCTACAGTGTTTATAGATTGCCTATTTAGGACGTCGAGGTTTAGAAATAGGAAAATGTGCAAATGAATGCAAGAAAAAGTAACTAGTAACAAGCAATTGAATGCAAAGTTAATACAATTTTTTTCAATTTTGAATGCAATAATAATGTTTCTAAATGCAATTAAGATGATAAACAATGCAATTTTCATTTTTTGAATAAAATGAAATGATGCAAGAAAGAAAAAATGCAACCTATATGCACTTTCACTAATGCAAATATGAGAAACCTAAATGCAATTTTCACTAAATATGAGAGACCCTAGATGCAATTTCACTAATGCAAGATGAATGCAAGAATCAATGTAATCTAGATCTAGAAATTGAATGAACTCCAAATCAAAAAATGAATGCTCAAAAGTGGCAGGTTCACCAAAATGAAATCTATGGAAAAGAGGGTGAACTAATAGTATCACTCTTCTCCTACAATAATTCAATAATGTCCTAGAAATCCTAATTGGATTGACTATCAACCTCACAAGGTGAGTCAATTCACAACAAGGAAGACCTATGAGGGGCCTTTTTCAGCTTTTAGGGGATCGCCATGAAGAAAAATCTTGGAAAAGACAAACAAACATTCAATTTACAAAATCTAACAGTGCAACCTAAATGAAAGATGCAAATGATGAAATTATGCAAGGAGTTAGGATGTATGTAGCTGGGAAGTCTGAAGATGTGGTGAGGATTCTAGAAATGAAAAGAAGCTGCCAAAACTGCTATGGAGGACTAAGACACCCTTATTGTTGTCTTAGTCCCACTATTGTATTTTAGGGCAGATGCAAAATCTTCAAATGTTAGAACCGGATTTGGAAGAATTTCTGAAAAATGACCTCAGGAAGACTAACATTCCCTTACTATTGTCTTAGTCCCGATCTAAATTTTTGAAATCTCTGAGTGTGGTCTTGAGGCTTGATGTCTGATCTTCCTTCTTCTCTAATCCTAGTTTCTGAAACCTTCAGATTTGACCTGTAAGCGAGTTTCCATGAAGATGAAAACTTTGTAATGCAACTTTACAACTTTGCACTCCAAATGATCTTCAATTCTTGAAACTAGATTTGTAATCACAAATATGAAAGAAGGAAAAAAAAATGTTGATTGTTAGTGAATGGGGGTTTGCCTTAGTCAAACCACTTGTTGGTAATTAAACCTTGAAATGAAAGAGAATAATGAAGGGAAGTGATGAATGAACAACATGCAATGCTACAACTCACCAAACCCTTATCTTAAAGTTTACAAACTTGTGTGAAATGGGTGCAATGGACATGGATCTTAAATCAAAGGAATGCTCAATGGATATGAACTTGAATTGCTTGCTTGAATCAAAACCCTACATCACAAATGTTAGCACAACAACACACATGATGCAAGACTATATTTGAAATGATGCTTGAATCTTAATGATAACTCCAAATACTTGATGAATTGCTCTTCAATAATCTCACAAAAGACTTGATTGCTTAGATTGCTTGTTAGGAGAAAATGAGAGAAGGACCTTGTATTTATACTTATCTATGCTTAATATCCCAAAATTACACCACACCAAGCCGACATATGAATTCATTTAAAAATAAAGGAGGCTAAATCCCACCAGAATTTGAAAATAAATCTTGAAAATAACTTTAAAGGGGGACTAAGATGCCCTAGGTGGTGTCTTAGTACCAAGTCATGAAACTTGGGGCACAAACACCAAAAAGGGGCCCATTTAAGTTATGTCAAAATTAGGGTCCCAAGACCTTTGGGGGAAAAAGATGCCCTGGGTGGCATTTTAGTCCGTACCCAAAAAATAGGGACACTTAGATGAAATCATTAAATTATCATTTATTTATTAGAAAATTTTGGGATTAGCTAGAAAAAGATATAATTCATAGGGCTTGTGGATGCAAAATAGGACAAATTAAGACATAAATAGGGATAAATTAACCAAGGTGGGCCCAAACAAGTGTGAAAATGCAAGGTTATGCATTTTACTACACTACAACTAACAATTGATTTGGAGGACATGATGGTTCTTATATTAATAATTGGAATAAATAGAAAAAAATTTACAAATGTTATGATGAACAATTATTTTAAATAGAAAAAATTGAAACTCCCACTCAATGGCTCATTTCTCTTGTTCAGATGACTCTCCTATATTTTCAAAATTTTCATTGTCCCACCTCTTTGGCTCTCTTTGCTTGTAGCCTGGGTCTGCAGGTTTGTTGCCTGTGTCTCTTGTGTGTGACTTGGAGGTGGACCTTTATGTAGAAGGTACTTTTCTAGGTGAAAAAATGCCTCCTGCTTTTGTGGGTTCTTTGAAGTGCTCCCTTGGTGTGGCCTTTGGTTCTACCAAGGCTATAGGTTCTTTTATTGAGTCTATGCGGTCTAGTTCTAGTGGTGAGGGGCACCCTCTTCTGTGTTCATGTGGCGCTCCAGTGATCTCCCTTGGTCAAGAGGTCTCATATTGCATTGATTATTTCTCTAAGTTGGGTCTTATATGTGGATTTTGTTAATTTTGGCCATCTCTTTCTGATTTCCATCTTTGGATTTTAAAGCAGTGGAAACATTTGGTGGAGGGTAAGATGGAAATTTACCCTTCTACCAGAGGCTTCTTTATTGTTTGTTTTAATTCTACTGAGGATAGACAGACTATCTTGGATCATGCTGTTTGGGATTGGGACTCTCATCCCCTTTCCATGAGATCTTGGGTTCATTCTTTCAACCACTTGAAAGAACCCCTTAATGTTATGCCTATTTGGGTGAGATTGTTGTATCCCCCCTTATAGTTTTGGTGCCCATTTTCTTTTGAGGGCATTGGTAATGCTCTAGGTTAGTTCTTGAAAGTGGATTTCACTTCAAAGAAATTTACTCACACCTCTTTTGCTAGGATATTGGTGGAGATGATTTATCTCAAGCATTATTTAGTGAAGTTGTGCTTTAGGTTAATGGATGGTCTTGGTCTTAGTTGGTGGACTACGAAGGCATCCCCTTTCACTGTATATTTTTTTTCGATAATGGTCACTTGGCTTAGGACTACCCTCGTGGCTCTCATCCTGCTTCTTCCTCAACTTGGTGGAAGAATTCCCTCCTAGAAAATTTAACTATGCACCTTGATGTTGATTTTTCTTTGGTTTATGATGATTCTAGTCCCCCTTCTCCTTCTGTACAGTAGAATACTCTTAGTGTTGATGGTGTAGCTTCTCCTTTGGCTTCTAATGCTCTATTTCTAGACAAGTCTACTCCTACTATCAAGTGTCCAAGTTCCTTTGAAACCCCTACTGATCCCATTTTGGTAAAGGATGTTTCGTCTTCAAATTGTGTTGCTTCTAGCTTGGATGTGGCTATTGCACCTGATGCATCTATTGTTCCTCTTGATAAGATTGCTCGATCTATCATGTGTCCTACCTCCCTTGTGACCTTTGTTTCCCCCTTGCTAAGTAGGGTTGGTGTAACTTCAAATCCTATTGCTTTGGCCTTGGTCTCAAACGCTTCTCCTAAAGCAACTTTTGCTCTACTTGTTTGTTACACTAAAGGGGACTCTTCCTCTTTTGATTCAACTAATCTTGTTTCAGATTTATTTTGGATAGTATTTCAATGAAAGAAGATATTTAAGAAGGCCAATATTTTTTGTAATAAGCCCTTGGAGGCTTTGGTTCCTAGATTTGGGGATTGAGCTATTTTTTTGGGTTGTTTCCTTTGTTTTTTTTGTTCTATCCCTACTATTTTTGAGTGGTGGCTAGTTTGGCCAATCTATTTTTTGGGTTGTTTGGCCCTACTGTATGATTTATACAAGTTTAGGGCCCTTCCCTACTTGTCTTATCAAAAAATTATTTTAGATCATTGTCATAGTGTGTATAAACATAGTTAACAACACTTTGAATGGTCCAAATTTATATATGAGGGCGATAAAGAAGTGACATGACACTTTTCCTTGCAAACCATTAGAATTCCATGGTTTTTATTCTTTATAAGAGTGTCTTTATTTTTTCTTAACATTAATTTAACATATATGATTGATAATCATGCTTGCCAGATAAAATATACATTAACTATTATTTCATTCATAAGAATAATTTTTAACCTTGGATATAAGGAAGCTCTTCATGAAATTTTTCTACTTCATTTAATAATTGTCCCTTTCTATTTAGTTAATAATATTCTTCAAATTTGTTTAGACATATTTTTTTTGCATTAACAAAGAACCTAATTCCTATTGGTTTTAGAAGGAGAAACTAGTTGCAGAGTTTCAAATTTTCAAAAATAGGTAGTTCATAAAGCATAGTGGGTTTTATAACATGGAAAATTAAAAATAACTTGAAAGTGGTCATGGAACAAAACCATAAAATGGCTAGGTACAATGCCATTATTATCAATGCTATGTCCTTAAAAGCTGAAAAAAACACAACAGGGTTCGCTGGTTGTTGATTTGGAAGAGAATAAGGAAAGCAAGAATGATGACCAAGGTATTTCTGAAAGGACCTGGGCCAATCTCAAAAGGAAAGTGCCTCCCACTACATAGATGGTTCATATCTTAAAGTGAGGGGTTCAGAATATGAACGAAAATGAAAAGGAAAAAGAAAAGAGAAAGATTTTGGGTCAACATGAAGGAGACATTTCAGTCTCAATGCCTCACATCATCCCCAAAAGGAAAAACACAAGTGAAAAAACAAAATGAAAGGGTCCTTTTGGGTTAACATGGGAGAGACATTATGGTCTCAATGCTTCGCATCATCCCCAAAAGGAAAACATAGGGAAAAGAAAATGAAAAGGAAAAAGAAAAGAGAAAAATTTTGGGTCAACATGAAGGAGAAATTTTGGTCTGAATGCCTTGTGTCATCCCCAAAAGGAAAAGAAAAAGTGAGCATGACATAGAGAAGAATAGAGGTACAAATAGAAGAAGTGTACAAAGATAGAGAACATCGAACACACATTACAGGGGAACACAATACACACATAAAACAGAGTAAAAGGAGCTAGTAATGCAAATGTAAGTGAACCATTAACCAAGCTATTGGTTTCTCAATCTTAATTAATATAAGCAGAAAAGGAATAACATAGGTAAGGGACAAAAACAAGTGTATTACACAGACAAGGCTAACAACTACTTGTTGCCATAAAGGGAAAAACAAGCATGAGCCAAGGTTGATGGTGGGAAGGATCATGCAATAGTGAGAATGAAAGATTCTGAGACTATGGCATGATAAGGGAATGGTGTTTTAAGGGATGAGAGGAAAGTAGTTGGTATCAGTGAAGTGATACTTGTTCAATATCTTGTTCAATGTCCGACATTCTTTAGTTCAATGTCCCATAAAATGATGATATTTGCAATATAGAATGTTAGAATCTTTAGGAAAAATGACCAACCTATTTGAAGGTGGTAAAAGTATAATACCTTAGTTTAAAATTAATTGAAGTCTCCTTTCATATTCTGGTGGAGGACGAGTAGGAAACTTGTGCTTTTTCAATTTGTAAGGTCATTTTTGTTTGCTAGATTGTCCTTTTTCATGAATGGAAGAAGGAAGAGGACTCGTGGGGATCCTAGCATCCTTTTTATCAAAATCATGTAAAGGTTGTTCACATGGAAGGATAATGTTTAGATGAGGAGGAGAATTAAAGATCGTTGTACCATCATCGCAAAGGTTCCAATATTCAAAAAGAGGCTTATCAGGATGAGGATGATCTTGATAGCCTAGTCCTGTTGCGTTTTATTTTGTTGGTTTTTGTTCTAGAAGTTGATGAATGTCATGCTCATGTGTTGTGTCACAACCTTGTTTTCTTAGGATAGTAAAGCCTGGTGCAGGAGCACCCAAGCTCTTCAAGGAACACTTCAAGAGAGAGGAGGATGCACGGGTCATGAAGACCTATCAAGGAACTTAGAAAATTAATTATGACATTTTGAGGCCTATAATGACTTTTAAAATGGTTAAAAACATTAAAGGAGTCAAATGTCCTAAGGGTCTTGATAAGGACCATAGGACCAAAATAAATTGTAATTGCACAAATAATGTCCTAATAGTCTAGATAGGTGTTTTTATGTTTTAATTCAGTCAAATAAGGTTGAATAATTCCATGTAATAGTTTAGAAGCTTTATAGTTGATAGGGGTTCAATAAATTTCAAGTTGGAGAATTCAAATTTTCAAAACCCAACTTTGGCTGGAAAGTGTGTTTTTGATGTTTTAGCAACTTTAATGTAATCAAACCAATTCCAAATGGTTTGAGTAGTTATGGAATGGGTCTATAACCATAAATGAATCATTTTTATGGAGTTTGGGTTGCTGGTACAGATTTTGTACGGATTGCTACAGGAAAAAGCAAAAAAACAACAATTTCTTGCATTTTTCTTGTGATCTTTTGATGATTTATTGATTCCTATTGAAGATTTAATTAGTAGGATGGTTTAGAGACTTGTATCAACTTGTTTTGAAGTCATTTGAATGTCTTGAAAGAAACAACAATCAATTCTTTGTATATTATTGTTGAGTGTCCTCAAGAAAGTGCAGATTTTTCACTAATTTTGAGGTTTTTCATGGATGATTGATCCATTTCAAGGTAAAATGCTGCTGTGACCTGTGAAATGGATCATTCCTAACATGTATCAAATAGATTTTACAAAATAATGTGCAGGAAAGAGGAATATCAAGGTGTACACTGAGTTGTCAAAGGGAAAAGTGCATGAAAATGGGTGCTAAGGTATAGCAGCAGGAGACCTACCTTAATGAGGGGTGTGTTTTTGAGTTTGAATTGATTTATTATGTTGATCGAATGGTGAAAAGTCAAAGAGAGGGATCTGGAAGTGTTTCGAAGGCCAAGATCCAAGAAGCCCTAGTTTTGAGGCAATTTAGTGAGTGTTTTATGTTTGAGGGTGTCAAGGGTGTCATAGGCGCCTAAAAACTTGAAAATCACCACAAGAGGCCTAGCTGGGCTAGAAGCCTAGTTAAGGTGCAAAAAGTGAGTTTGTGTTTAAGTTAGAGGTTTGGGGCTTGAACCCAGTCAAGACAAGTTTTTTTGCATCTCTTAAGAACATTCCTAGGGTTTGGGTCCATAGGAGAAGGTTGTGAGTCATAAGTGCATTATTGAGGCTTATCTCCACAAGGGTGCTTGGAAGAGATTTGAGACTGCTTCATTGAAATCCTTGAAATCGTTGTGTGTTTCCAAAAGTCCCATAGCCTCTGCATCAGAGTGGTATCAGAGCCGTGAGTAGGTCCTTTAGGGATTGAAGAATCAACAGTGGCACCTAAAAATCAATTGGCAAGAGAGTTCGAGGAGTTAAAGGAAATCTTGGAAAGGGAAAGAAGGGAAAGAAGAGAACAAGACGTAGCAAGAGAGCAGGCCAGAGCAAGGGAAGAAAGGAAATGGAGAAGGGAGAGAGATACTATGCAAGCAAGGATAAACAACCTTGAGAGAAATAGAAGAGAAGAACAAGAAAATCAAGAGGATAATGATGAAGATGAAGAGCATGTGAGGGTAAATCAAGAGCAACCTGCAAGTGAGATAGAAGACCTTGAAGAAAGGAGGTTACTGAGATTGTTGATGGCAGTACAAGGTCATGGAGGAAAGAGTCACAGATTTTCCTATCTATCAAGGAAAGATGGATAGTGAGGAGGTGTTAGGATGGCTTGATGCCTTAGAGAACTATTTTGAGTTTGAAGAGATGGATGAAGAGAGGAAGGTTAAGTTTTCCAAAACTAAGTTGAGAGGCATAGTGCTTACATGGTGGACTAGTTTACAAAATGATAGGATGGCTATGGGATTGGCAAAAGTTTCTACATGTGCAAGGATGAAGAGTTTGGTCAAAGAGAAATTCCTACCATCTGATTACACAATTCATGTGAAGAGAATGAGAAAAAATTTAAGACAAAAGGACATTGATATGATGTCCTATATTGAGCAATTTTGCAAGCTTAGTATTAGAGGAGGTTATGAGGAAGAAGATGAGAAAGTAGCCAGGTATATCAATGGCTTGAGGTATAATCTACAAGATGAGATTGGTTTGCAATTACCAAGGACATTAGGAGAATGTTTTCAGCTGGCCATTAGAGCAGAAGAAAAGGTGAAGAGGAAGCAAGAAAGATCAAGTAATGGTGGAAGAGGAGGTAGTTCAAATAGGGGCAGAGGTAATAGAGAACAAAGACAAGGCAGGAATGACACGAGCAGCAATGACAAAGGAAAAGAGGTGTTTTCTGGTCAAAGAGGAGGATACACTCCTAGAGGATGAGGCAGATTTGGGCAAGGTAGAGGCACATTCATAGGGAGCTGTTCCAATTGCAATGAACTAGGGCATCCTTCCTTCAAGTGTCCTAAATGGGAACAAGCTGATAAGGGAAGAGAAAGGAGAGCTAATTTGGTACAAGAAGAAGAATACAAGAAGGAGGAACCAAAAACATTTATGGCAGACCCTATGAATGATGGTGAGTTTCTCATGATCAAGCAAGGAGAAAGACTTCATCAAGAGCCAAAGGTAACTATCTTTAAGACTAATTGTCTCATTCATGGTAAGATATGCATATTACTCATAGATTCAGGGTCACATAGCAATTTAGTTTTAGTTGATATGGTAACCAAGTTAGGGATTGAAACATTTGATCACCCTACTCCCTACAAGGCCACTTGGGTAACTTAAATGCAATATGTAGAGATTGGTAAGAGAGATTTTGTGGACTTTTCAATTGGATCTTATCATGACAGGGTGCTTTGTGATGTCATTCCAATGACTTATGGTCATATCATCTTGGGGAGACCATGGTAGTATGCTAGGAGGATAGTGCATGATGGTTTTCACAATACATATTTGGTGCATAAAGATGCTAGTAGATATAAGTTGGTTCCTTTGACTTTGGAGAAGTCTAATGAGAGTTTTGTGATCTATTTTGAGAATAATTTTCAGGTGAGACTCTAGGGTAAGACAAGGGAAGACACTGGTTGGTTGAAAACTAGTAAATTGCAGCAGAGATATGAAGCATACAGTCCTAAAAATCAGAATTTGTGGGTCTTGGAAAATATTAAGGCTGGAGGCATTGAATGCCCTATAGTTGAGGGTAATAGAGGAGGTGTTCTTTCCAAAAGAAATCAGGGGAGTAGGGGGAAAAACAGGGCTCAAGGACAGACTAAGTTCAAGCAGCAAAAAGGACAAACAAAACACTGTTTTGACAGTAAGATGGTGAGTGACATGAATGCACATTGGCAGAAAAGGAAGAAGGTAACTTTGGGAGATTTCATGCTTGGTAATCAGAAGGTGCAAACATACAGGAGCAAGGAGTATTATGGCAGCAACAAGTTGGATACTTCTTGGGGCAAGAC
>VDFB02345087.1:0-24848 GCA_007258455.2 Sequoia sempervirens
AGGATTGGCGAAAACAATGGTAAAGCAAGAAATGCGATCTTGAGTGGTCTTTTTGATTCTATGATCGGTTTTAACAATGAACTTATCACCAACCAAGTATTTCCTGAATTTCACCAAAGCCATTATGGAAAGCATCTCCTTATCATAAATTGAGTATCTCCTTTCTCCAATTCCTCTCTCATTCTTTCTTCATTCGAAAAGCAATTGGGTGCTGACATTTTTCATTAGGACAACACCCAGGTTCTCTACTAAATCACATCCGTTCAACATTTTTCATTATTAGATAACACCTATGGCGCATCTCCTTATCATAAATTGAGTATCTCCTTTCTCCACCACCTTTCATTTGAAAGCAATTGCGCTATTTTTCATTAGGACAACACCTTATTCCTTTACCAAATGCATCACATCCGTTCAAATAGCTTGGAGAAATCAGGTATGGCTAAAACAAGACATGTTATCATGATTTGCTTGAACTGATTGAAAGTTTTTTGCGCTGCATTAGACCACACAAATGCCCCCTTTTTGGTAAGATTAGTAAGTGGGGCAGCCAATCAGGAAAACCTTTCACAATTCTTCTGTAGAAGCCACAAAGACCAAAGAATCCCTTCAATTGTGAAAGATTTGTAGGTGGAGGCCAATCTGAAATTGCCTTGATCTTTTCTTGATCAATGCTGACACTCTTTGAGTTGATTATATGAACAAGGTACAAGAGCTCAGTCATTCCAAACCCGCATTTTGACTCCTTAGCAAACAAAGATTCAGCCTCAAGGATACTTGAAACTTCATCTAAATGCCTCATGTGCTCCTTCCAAGTTTTACTGAAAATTAGGATGTCATAAAAAAATATTAACACAAACTTCCCGAGTTGCTTATTGAACACTCGATTCATGCAAGATTGAAATGTTACAGGAGTGTTGGTTAACCCAAATGGCATAACCAAGAACTCATAGTGACCAAAATGGCATATGAAGGCAGCCTTCTCTATATCCTCCTCACGAACCCTTATTTGATGATAACTAGATCTCAAATTTATCTTTGAGAAGTAGAAAACTCCATGTAGCTCATCAATCCTTGAAATGAGATACCGATTCTTGATAGTCTTCTTGGTTAGAGCCCTATAATCTATGCACATACACATAGTTCTATCTTTTTTCTTCACTAACACAACTTAAGAAGAAAAGGGGCTCTTACTTGGACAGATATGTCCCATCTCCAAACGCTCTTTGATTGCTTTTTCATTCTTGTCTTTGTGTCTTTTGGGATGTTGGTAGGGAGTGGTGATGACAGGTTTGGCTCCCTCTTCCAATTCTATCACATGCTCAATGTCTCTTTTAGGAGGCCTTCTAGGAGGTATACTACTGAAAACCTTATTTCGCTTGGTTAGCAAAGCTTGCACATCTGGTTGATAACTTCTCTTTTCTCCTTCATGAATGGTAGGCATAATAACACATTCTGTTGCCCACTCAACTTAGTCATGGCGAATCAACCTCTCCATTTTTTTGAAGGTGACAACATGTGGGCCTCCATTTGACATTCCCCTTAGCACCACTTTTTCTCCATCGGAATGGAACTTTAATTCTATGGTCTGAAAATCAATGTGATCTCACCCAGAGATCACAACTATTGAATGCCTAACACAACATCTTTATAACTGATGCTCACCACATAGAAATCATCCTTGACCTCATAATTGCCCAATTGAAGGCTCATTTGAGGTATTCTCCTTGTGCAAGTGATGGTAAAACCATCCGCTACCATAACCTTCAAACCATTGACATCTTCAGCCTTGAGTTCTGTATGAGCTACCACTCCATCAATAGAATTATGTGTAGCTAGAATATCAATTAGTTCCACTACCCACTGCCCACATAGGACTCCATGTATTCTAAATGACTCATGTTTCTAAAAACTAGAAAGTTGGGCAAGAGTGCCTTCACTTTCCTTCTCTTCTTCTGATGCTTCAAATGAATCTTCTTTTTCCTCCAAATCAGATTGCTGGTCTGATTTTTCTGACACTAATTCATCAGCTGAATAGATCTCTAATTGATGAGCTTTGTCCTTTTCGAAACATTTATGGCCAAAGGCCCATTTGTTCTTGCAAGTGAAGCAGAAATTTCTTCTTCCTAATCTCATTTCAAAGGTCTTCATCCATTTTTATTGTGGTCATTTTGGACTTATTTGAATCTTTATGAAAATGCTTCTTGTCCTTCTTGTGCTGGAAGGTTCTTAATTGAAATTTGTTTCTTGGAGCAGCAAACTCCATGCTCCTTGCCTTCCTTATAGCCTCTTGTAGAGTTGGTGAGTCAAAGGCTTTAACCCATCCTCTAATTGGCTCCATTAGTCCTTCATTGAAAAGGACCACAAGTCTCCTCTCTGTAATGTTTGGAACCATAATGGAAAGTCTTTGGAACTTTGATATGTAGGCATCAATGCTACCATGTTGTCTTAATTGTGCAAGCTATCTAAATTGCATCTCAGGGTCCTTCTTGTCAAATCTCTCAATGAGCTTGTTTGTAAACTCATCATAGGTGGTGATCAAATTGTGGCCTAGTGCCACCAAGCCAAGGTACCACCACTCACGAGTTGCAACCTCCTCTGGCATGGGTCTTAAATGCAACTAATTATCCAACTTTTGAACCCAAGCACGAGTTGTGCACTTATCACTTCCATCAAAGTGAGCTAAAGTCGCCTTCCCAAGAGCTTGTTGATAGTCCCTTTTCATTATAGGACCTCGGTTCTCAAATCTTTTGCCACCTCTCTTCTTCTTTTGGTTCATGAATTGCTCTAAAGTCAAGATGTCACAGATCTCCATTGGAAGAGTGACATATTTCACATAACTTTCCCTCACTCCATTCGCCATCGGAATTTGGGCTTCCGGAACAACGTGAGCCTCCTCCCTATGAATGAATGTAGGTTGGAGCGGTCTAGGAACATACCCAAAAGCTGCTCCAATAGTGTGACCGTTGTTACTCTGGTGGTTATTGTTGTTAGAACCACTAGTTTCACCATTATGAATTGGAAGAGTTTGAAGTATGTTCTAATTCATTTTGGCCAACATTTTTGACATCATGTTAAGCATGGCATCAAACTTTCTTTCTTCTCTAGAATTTAGATTGTGTGGTGGGGTTGTACCCTTATGTCTATTTGACATGTTTCTTGTTGAAACCTCACTATCAATTGTAGGATTTTGATGTGCAGCTAGGGCCTTTGAAAAAGTCTCTTCTACAGGATTTTGTGGCAGCTGATAGGGTTGTCTTCTTTGTTCTCTGTTGTAGTACCTTAATTTTGTTTCGCTCAGAGAAAACTTCTAAGATGGTGCAGGAGCACCTAGGCTAACCTCCATAGTTAGGACATTTTGGCTTGTATCTGACATTAGCCAAGTCAGAGTTATTGTGTATTTGTTTTGGACCTTAGAAGGTCATTGTTGTGGTTAGGTGAGTTAGTCATTAGGACTAAGATTCACCAAAGTTTAGTCATCATTAATAGTTTTGCTTTGTTTAGCTAAGTTGGAATTGGAGTCTTAAATGTGTTCTAAACACATGAATGTTGTTAGAAAGATGCCATGAGGTAGTTAAGGGAGTTGGATGCTCGAAATATAGGAGATGAGGTCCTAGGAGTTAGGAAGAGGCATAATGGTAAGTTGCCAAAAAGTTGTTACAAAGTTGTCATGACAACATTTGCCATTATGGCAAATGTTGCATGCAACTCGGTTGCCTTGGATCCCCTAAAAGATAGGAGTGGGGGATCGACCAACACACCCTACAAACATGGTAAATGGCATCTATGAAAGGAGGTGGCTCGAATTCTGAAGTTAGTTTTTTGTAATCAGCTTTTGGTTTTAAAGAAAATAGAAAGAAGACTCTGCAATTTCTATGTTTTCCAAATGTTTTGAAGTGACAGTGATATCAAGTGGATTGAATGTATTAATTTGACATTGGAGTTGTGTTCATAGGGTAATTCTAAGTGTTTTCCATTCTGCAAGTTAATTTGAGTTAGTTTAGTGTTTGAATTCATAAGTTAAGGTTTAGAGGGTTTTTTGGTCTGCGACAGTTGCACTTTTTATGGCTCCCCCATGAAATCTAACCATGGGATTTTCTTGAGAATAGATGGATATGTTAGGGGAGCAATTATTCTATACATATTTAGGCTTAGGAGTCAAAAGGAGTCGAGCAGCAGTATGTATTGACAAACCCTAGGTGAGCATTGAGTGCCCGGTTGGAGGTTTAATAGTGAAGAACTGAATAATATAGGTAGGGGATCGAGGTACAGTATTTAACAAGTATGGTTCCTAGTAGGGTATGGTCATATCCTAATATGTTAGGAGGATTTAGGTCTAGTCAATCCATTAGCTAAAGTGATGAGCAAGAAATCAAAAGAATCCTAATAGTTAGGTCTTTTAGCCCTATTGCCCTAGATAATAGGAAATTAGTGTACAGAGGACTTAGGGGTCTGAAACCTTGTGAATCTTTTAGAGGATCAAAAAGGGTATTCAAATGTGGAATTTTTTTTTCAAGTTGTTTGGAAAGTTTGGGCAGGAATGAAAAAAAGGTCACTGTCAAGGGCTACAAGGAATTAGGCCTCCTCAAGACCAAATCTTGAAATCGGTAAGAAAGAAGGTTGAAGATCCTCCAAGATGAATCCAATTGGATGTGTATGGAATTTTTCTAGTATCTTGGATACCCCTAAAATCACTTCAAGGTTTTGTGTGATGTTGACATTTAGAGTCTTCTAAGTGTAGGAGGGAGAGTTTTCCAGTTCAAAGTGGTGTTAGTCTTTCAAGGTGAAACAAAATTTGTGAAACTCTTGGAGAGGATTTCAAACAGGACTTAGTTAATTATCTAAGCCTGATAAGAACCTAGAAGATACCAGGTTCTTGGATGAAGACAAGGAAAAGTATTCTTAGTTAGTTATGCAAGCAAGCCTAGGAACACTCACACCATATTGGTATCAGAGCCAAGTTTGATCAGGCTTGTGATTGATGTTGCAACCCACTGAATCAGTAGGAGAGAATACACCAGAGGAAGATAGAACCATGGTGACTAATGCTGAGTTAGCCAATAAAGTAGAGGAACAAGAAGAGGATAATCAGTTGCTAAGAGAAAGATTGTCTTGAATGGAGCAACTCTTGGATGAAGTCCAAGAAAAGGCAGATAAGGTAAAAGTTAAGATTGAACTAAAGGAAGAGAAGGAAGCAAAAGAAAAGGAATTGAACTTGGAGGAGGAAGCTCCAACACCTGACCCTATTCTTTCTGAAGAACCCTTCTTGAAGGCACTGTAGGCCTTAAGTGGCAAAGCTTTAGAAGGTGTGCCACTATTCAGTGGACAAATGGATCCTGATTCAGTCATGGACTAGATTGAGAGTATAGAGAATCACTTTGAATGTGATGGTATAACAGAAGCCCAAAAAGTAAAGGTGGCCAAGTCAAGGTTGAGAGGTTTAGCTCTCACATGGTGGAAGTTTGTGCAAACTAAAAGAGAGAAAGAAGGAAAGGGTCCTATAGTTACATGGAGAGGCATGGTAACTAAAATAAAGCAGACCTACCTACCTGATGACTATGAAGTTTAGTTTCATAGGAGGATACATAATCTTAGACAAAAAATTTTGGATGTCCAAGCATACACTAAGGAGTTCCAAAAGTTGTGCCTCAAATCAAAGGTGGTTGAAGATGAAAGCATTAAGCTAGCAAGGTATTTGAATGGAATCAAGTGGTCTATTCAAGAAGAAATGAGCCTAGTGAACTTCAAAACCATCCGCCAATGCTATCAAATGGCCTTAAAGATAGAGGAGAAAAGCAAAAGGAAGCAAGAGCAAACCTCCAAGAGTAGAGGTAAAGGAAAAGATAGAAGAGGACAAAGAGGTGGCTATGGTGGAAGGAGTTCAGAATCAAGGGCTCAAGGAGAAGGTACTCTGAGCAGCAAGAAGGAAGCTCTAGTAGAGGTGGTAGAGGAAGAGGCTCTAGCTCTAGAGGAAGAAGTGGTGGACAAGGAAGAGGCAATTACTTTGCAAATATGAAGTGTTACCACTACAATCAAATGGGACACCTGGCCTATAGGTGTCCAGAGAAGGGTAGTACTTCCCAAGGAGGTGATAGGAGAACTAATATTGTTCATGATGAGACAAATATAGTAGAGAAACATTCTGAGGTACCATTAAATTTAGAGGAAGGTGAGAACCTTATGATGAGGAGAACTTTGATCAAAGAGATGGTTAAAGAGGAGCCAATCCAAAGGAGGTCCTTGTTTAGGATAAAGTGCAAAATGATGGGTAAAGTATATAGAGTCATCATTGACTCAGGGTCTACTGACAATATTGTGTCAGAGGAGATAGTCAGCAAGCTAAAGTTGACAAGGATACCCCACACCAATCCTTACAAGGTCACATGGTTCAATAAAGGCCAACATGTCTTGGTAAATGAACAAGCATGGGTGGAGTTCTCAATTGGTAGGTACAAGGACAAAGTCTTGTGTGATGTGTTACCATTGGATGCATGTCACTTGATCCTAGGTAGACCATGGCAATTTGATTGCCAAGCTATGCATGATGGAGTGAATAAATCTTATACTTTCAAGAAGGATAAGGTAACATTCAAAATTCAGTCACTGTTAGAGGATGCAGAGGTGCAGATAGCAGGTCCTAAATTGCTCATGGTTGGTGAAAAAGAGTTCTTAGAAGCCTTGGAAGAAGGAGAAGGGGTTGGATATGCATTAATGTTAAGGCCAAGAGAGGTAAGTAATGGAAAAGCAGATAAGAAGCCAGAGTTACCTAAAGAAATATAGAAAATCCTGTAGACCTATGAAGGCATTGTAAGCACTGGACAACCAGCAGCATTACTCTCTAAAAGAGAAATAAGTCATAGGATAGATTTGATACCAGGGGCTACCCTACCAAATAAGGTAGCTTACAAGATGACCCCTCAACAAAACGAGGAGATAGCTAGACAAGTACAAGAACTCCTAAACCAAGGTCTCATTAGAAAGAGCATCAGTCAATGTGCAGTACCCACTATCCTAGCACCTAAAAAGGGAGGGGAATGGAGGCTTTGTACTGATTCAAGGGCCATAAATAAGATAACCATTAGGTATAGGTTCCCTATCCCTAGGATTGAAGACCTAATGGATTGTCTAGGTGAAGCTAAGTACTATACCAAGATAGACTTAAAGAGTGGTTATCACCAAATTAGAATACATGAGGGAGATGAGTGGAAAATAGCTTTCAAAACCAATGAGGGTTTATATGAGTGGTTGGTTATGCCATTTGGGTTGTCTAATGCCCTCTCCAAATTCATGAGACTCATGAATGAAATCCTCAAAGACTACATTGGTAAATTTGTAGTGGTATATCTTGATGATATACTAATTTATAGCAAAACAAGAGAAGAGCACCTCAAACAGATAGAGTTGATTTTCAAGAAGCTACATGAGGAGAAATTGATGATCAATTTAGAAAAGTGTGAATTCATCAAGACAGAGCTGGTGTACCTTGGGTTTGTATTATCACATGGCAACTTGAAAATGGACATTAGAAAAGTAGAATCCATCCTCCATTGGCCTACTCCAAAGATAGCAACAGAGGTAAGAAGTTTTCATGGCCTTGCTCAATACTATAGAAAGTTCATAAGACAATTTAGTGCTATTTGTGATCCTATGTTGGATACCATTAAAGGAGGGATGAAGACTAAATTTGTGTGGAATGAGCAAGCTAACAAGAGTTTTGAGTTGTTGAAAGAAAAGATAGCTACCCAACCTGTTTTGGTGTTACCAATCTTTGAGAAGCTATTCACTATTGAGTGTGATGCAAGCAATGTGGCTATTGGAGTTGTTCTCAGCCAAGAGGGTAGATCAGTGGCTTTCCATTCTGAAAAGTTAAGTGAAGCCAAGAAGAAGTATTCTTCTTATGACCTTGAGAGGTATGCATTGGTCTAGGCTCTAAGGAAATGGAGGCATTACTTGCTTCCCAAGGAATTCATAGTGTATTCAAACAACCAAGAACTTAGTTTCATGAATTCACAAGAGAAATTGAGCCACAAACACATGAAGTGGGTTGAATACCTACAAGCTTACACTTTCAATATCAAGCACAAGAAAGGAGTACTCAACAAGGTGGCAGATGCCTTGAGTAGAAGAGTTCTCACCATTCAATAAATTCAATTGAAGAGCATGGGAATAGATAATTTCAAGGATCTATATGTAGAGGATGAAGATTTTGCAGACATTTATAAGGTATGTGCTGAATACAAGAATCATTTTCATAGTAGATATGTTGAATATACTTTGCAAAGTGATCTCTTGTTTAAAGGGAATCAGTTATGTGTCCCTAGATACTCTATTAGAGAGAATTTGATACAAGAAAAGCACAATGGTGCATTGAGTGGTCACTTTGGGATCACAAAGACTCAAGAACTTTTTCAAAGGTTCTATTATTGGCCAGGGATGAATCTAGATGTTAGGAGGTATGTGGAAAGTTGTATAGTATGTCAAAAGGCCAAAGGTACTTCTTCAAATGCAGGCCTATACCAACCACTTCCTGTCCCCACTAGGCCATGGGAATGCTTGAGTATGGATTTTGTAGTTGGGTTACCCAAGACAAGACAAGGCATGGATAGTGTTTATGTAGTTGTGGATAGATTCAGCAAGATGGCTCACTTTGTGCCATGTAAAACAACCAATGATGCCAGTCAAATAGCCTCTCTTTTCTTCAAAGAGATAGTAAGGATACATGGGTTACCTATGAGCATTGTGTCAGACAGAGACACCAAGTTCATGAGCTATTTTTTGAAGACTCTTTGGTAGAGATTGGGAACTAATATATCTTTTGGATCTGCATACCATCCCCAAACTGATGGAAAAATTGAGGTTGTTAATAGAAGCCTTGGAAATCTATTAAGGTGCTTGACCAAGGAGTATGGTCAACAATGGGATCAGTTGATTAGACAAGCTGAATATGCCTATAATGACACTGTGAATAGGTCAACAGTGAAGAGTCCCTTTGAAATTGTCTATGGACTACATCCTAGAGGAGTCTATGAACTAAGAGACTTAAAGGATGGAGTCAAGGGAAGTGGATATGCTGATGATTTTGCTTATGCAATGCAGGAGATTCATGATACAGTCAGGAAGACATTGATAGAAAACAACATGAAGCATAAGACCAAGGTGGATGAGCATAGAAGAGAAGAGAAGTTTAATGTGGGAGACTTGGTGATGGTGCATCTAAACAAGTCTAGGTTACAAAAAGGAGTTCCTCACAAGTTGCAAATGAAGAGGATAGGTCCCTGTCCTATCTTGGAAAAGTATGGAAATAATGCTTTTAGAGTGGAGCTACCGGAAGATAGTGGACTATCCTCTGTTTTCAACATTGCAAACCTGGTTCATTACAAAGGACCACTACCAGACATGGATCAAAGTCTCCATGAAGTCATCCAAGATGTGGAAGAGCTCAAACTAACTTCTGCTACAGTCAAACAAGCTGATAGTATACTGGATACTAGGGTCTACAAGAAGACTAGAACAAAGGAATACAAAGAACATCTAATCAAATGGCACAGTCAACCTAATGTTGATGCAGTATGGATCAAAGAATCAGAGTTCAAGAAGTTGGGCATTGATCTCAACTTACTCAATCCAAGGGTGGATTGAACTCTTTTGTTTTGGGGAGGATGTTGCAAGAGCACCTAGGCTAACCTCCATAGTTAGGAAATTTTGGCTTATATCTGACACTAGCCAAGTCAGAGGTATTGTGTATTTGTTTTGGACCTTAGAAGGTCATTTTTGTGGTTAGGTGAGTTAGTCTTTAGGACTGAGATTCACCAAAGTTTAGTCATCATTAATAGTTTTGCTTTGTTTAGCTAAGTTGGAATTGGAATAACTAGCGTATTTCTAAACACATCAATGTTGTTAGAAAGATTCCATGAGGTAGTTAAGGGAGTTGGTTGCTAGAAATATAGGAGATAGAGGTCCTAAGAGTTAGGATAATGGTATAAGGACAAGTTTCCAAATGTTGTTACAAAGTTGTCATGGCAACATTTGCCATTATGGCAAATGTTGCATGCAACTTAGATACATAGGATCCCCTAAAAGATAGGAGTGTGGGATCGACCAACAGAACCTAAAAAGATGGTAAATGGGATCTAAGAGGGAAGGAGGCTCGAATGGAAGCAATTAGATTGTAATTAAGTTTTGGTTTTGAAAGTGAATAGAGGACTCTGAAAATTCTATGTTTTTCTGTGCTTACCGAATGTTTTGAAGTGACAGTGATAATAAGTGAATTGGATGTACTGATTTGAATTTGGGATTGTGTTTACAGAGTAGTTCTAAGCTTTTTCTCTTTTACAAGAAAGTTAGTTTGAGTTAGTTTAGTGTTTTGAATTCATAAGTTAAAGTCTAGAGGGTTTTCTGGTCCTGTCCTGACCAGTTTTCCTTTTTATGGCTCCCCCATGAAATCTAACCACAGGATTTTCCTGCGAATAGATGGATATGTTAGGGGAGCCATTAGTCTATACATATTTAGGGTTAGGAGTCAAGAGGAGTCGAGCAGCAGTATGTATTGACAAACCCTAGGCGAGCTTTGAGTTCCCGGTTAGAGGTTTGACAGTGAAGAACTGGAGAATATAGGCAGGGGATTGAGGTACAATACAGAACAAGTACAGTTCCAGGTAGGGTATGGTCATATCCTAATATGAAAGGAGGATTGCGGTATAGTCAATCCATTAGCTAAAGTGATGAGCAAGAAATCAGAAGAATCCTATAATTAGGTCTTTTAGCCCTATTGCCCTAGATAATAGGAAATCAATGTACAGAGGACTTAGGGGTCTGAAACCTTGCGAATATTTTACAGGATCAAAAACGGTATTCAAATGTTGAATTTTTTTCTTAGGTTGTTTGGAAAGTTTGAGCAGGAATGACAAAAAGGTCACAGTCAAGGGCTACAAGGAAATAGGCCTCCTCAAGATCAATTCTTGAAATCGGTAAGGAAGAAGGTGGAAGACCCTCAAAGATGGATCCAGTTGGAAGTTCTTGGCATGTTCCCAACATGTTTAGTACCCCTTCAATCAGTTCAAGGTTTTGTGTGATGTTGGCACTTAGAGTCTTCTAAGTGTAGGAGAGAGTTTGCCAGTATAAAGTCGTGTTAGTCTTTCAAGGTGAAGCACAAATTGTGAAACTCTTGGAGAGGAGTTGGAACAAGACTTAGTTAATTATCTAAGCCTAACAAGAACCTAGTAGATGTTAGGGTCCTGAATGAAGACAGGGAAAAGTCTTCTTAGCTAGTTGTGCAAGCAAACCTAGGAACACTCACACCAAAAGATAGAGTTAGATACATAGACTAGCAAGATCACTAGCTTTGATATGATTGTATTATCCACCTTAGATTTTTGTTTTGAAAATTATTGCAAATTGGAAATGAGATGTAGTTAGCTTCCTTCACACTTCTAATTACCCAGTTCCTGATAAAAGCAAGGTGAGAGCATACCGCGTTCAGGATTACAAATTCACTAAAATATAGCAGCTGAAAGCATAGTTGAAAAACTCGGACTCAGCAATAACTCAACAAGCCCAAAAATTTTAAAAACTTGGGACTCGGTAAAAACTCGGGGAAAAACTCGGCAATAACTCAACAATTTTATCAAACAGTTTATAATACATAAATTTTTAAAAATATTCTTCAAAAACACACATATTACTAATTTTGTAGAGCATATTGTTGATTTCCATCATATATAAATCAAAATTAGAGTTTAATACATATCATAGACGAAAAACCGAGTTCAATTGCTAAATGAGTTACAATGCCACTTCCACTAGCCATGTCATATGTAGAAGTTGCCTCATCTAAAGAGATTTTTGGCAAGTAGTGCAATAATAATGTCTAAGTTAGCACACTCAAGAGTTATGCAATAATAATGTCTAAGTTAGCACACTCAAGAGTTATATTTCAAATTTTCAAGTCCTCATCACCCCATCATTGTAATCAATTTTCTTTTTTGACAAGAGATCCCAATAACTAATGGGGATTTGGGAATGGAGATACCAATGGGGTTGAGGGCCAATGCCCTTAGTGGGGTCAAGTGACAATGCCCCTCATGGGGGTTTGGGGGCAATGCCCTCAATGGGGTCAAGCTGCAATGGCCTTTGTGGGGATTTGGGGGCAACACCTCCAACGAGATCAAGGGGCGTTCCCACCTCAGGGGATTTTGGGCAACACTTGGTTTGTCATTGATGTCAAATATGAGAAGACAAATGTTGTCATTGATGTCAAAGACAGATAAGAGACTGTTAGAATTATGTTATTGATGTGTTAAGAAGGGGTACATTGTCTTGGATTAATCATATATCTGTTTGTGTGAAGCAAACTCTATGAAGAGAATGATCAGATATATAGGTCTGGAGAAAAATCAAATGAATGTCATGATGATAGGCAAAGAGCAGATTGAGAAGAATGGAGATCCTTTGCAACTGTTGACTACAGGCTATAAACCAGATTTTCTTGTAAAGGTGTTTTTGAATACCAATGATATTGCCAACATTGGTTGAACAAAGAATCATGAACAGCATGACTGAAGTAACATTTTTGAAAGTATGTAAACAAGACCATGATGATTCGATTGAGTTCAAATGAAGAAGACTATGCTAAAGAGCAGATTTCAATTATATAGAAGGCAGCAATTTTAAGTGTAACTGCAGCTGTATAAGACCAAAAAAATTAAATAAATTAAAAATAGAATAAGACAAAATTGGAATAAGACAAAAGAAGAAAAAGACAAAATGAAAAAGACAAAGCACATAAGTAAGATTAAAAAGCTACGATTCAAAAGTTTTATAGAAAAGGAGCATATAAGACAAAACCACAAAAGACAAAATTTAAATAAGACGAAAGTTGTTATGGGCAGCGATTAAATTATTCAAGAGGCAACGATTAGTAAAGAATAAGATACGTCTCTTCAAAGAAATGGTTATTCCAAAAGGTATGACTTTAGAAGATAAAGATATAAATAAAGATGGAGTGAAGAATGGCTGATGTGTGCAATGGAATAAAAGGATATATCAACTAAAGTGCAGATTAAGAAAAGTGAATGGCAGAGTAAAATCTGAACAGTGTGCAGTCTGTGTAGTTGTGTGTGAGGATTAAAGAAATATCATATCTACACCTACAGATATAAAGAAGGTTATGCAGAAATTGAAGAGTGTGTGTGGATGACTGAGTAAAATCAGAACAGCAGAGTGTGTGGTGAATTTATAGCTGATTCAATAAGAAGAGCATGAAAAGATAGGATTGCAGTTTTGATGTGCAGATTTAGGAGGAAAGATAATTGAATACCTTTCTTGTGTTCAAGAATAGATCTAGACATATTTTGAGAGAAAAATTTGTGAAGTAGAAATCTGGTATACTTGGAACAGACATAGTGCAGAAGGCTTTGTGAAGATATATTTCAGATTTGTGCAAAGATCATCATCTATTGTAGAGGTAAGCCACAAAGAAGATAGATTGTGCATGTTGAGCAGATTTGAATGAAGAAAATTTAAAAAGGCAGATTTGTAAGAAGAGTCTATGAGAAGCAAATTTGTATGAGGAGAATATAAGAGGCAGATTTGTATAGTGAAATTCATCATATGCTGATTTATGTGAACATCATTCAAGAAAGATAAAATCAAGAGGAAGAGTTGTTGTATTGTCCATCATCCGTTGAAGAAGCAACATTGAAGGTGGAACATTATTCTTGATATTTTTATCTTTGCTAAGTTGCTGCTTGGCAAGTGGGGGTTAGAGCCTCCGGTAGGTTGGTGCCTACGAACATTAGGGGTTGGTGCTCCTTGTAGGTTGGTGCCTACTAAATCAGCATTAGGGGTTGATGCTCCTTGTAGGTTGGTGCCTACTAAATCAGAATTAAGGGTTGGTGCTCTTTGCAGGTTGGTGCCTACTAAACTACATATTTGGTGATTCAAGTAGGTTGGTGCCTACATTCATTGTAAAAGCTTACATAATTTATAAAGTACAATTGTTGGTGTCAACTTGTTCGTATTGTGATATTCTTGCATAGTTGAGTTGTGTTAGAGTGTGAAGTCGATAAAAGTTGCAGCGGGTAAACGCTATTGATATAATCATTCACCCCTCGCCCTCTCGTGATTATCTTTGCCCTTCATGCCCCTTATGAGGGTTTAAAGCAAATCTTCCAAGGTCAACGCCCTTTGTGGGGTTTGGGGATTAAGGCCTTTGAGCTGGCCAAACGCTTCATTGCTACCATGTCAACGAGATGCCCTAAGTCACCAATCACCGTGAAGATGAAGTTAAAATCACATTTTTTAAAATTGTGGGCAAGAAAAAAAAAAATTATATAAATTTTGATGAGTTATTGACAAAAACTCGCTTTTTCTCCGACATTTGTGAGTTTTAGCGGCAAAATCAAGCACGAAGTTTTCAAAAACTTGTTGGCGAAGTTTTAGGTGGTGCAACCGCCCGCCGCGAGTACTCACGAGTTTTGCAACTATGGCTGAAAGTATATATCCACTTATTTAGTGGGAATGTTTATACAATGCTAGAAATGTAAAAATCAAGCTTCTTCCACTTTCCAATGGTGAGCGAGTACAAAAAAAATGAGAACAACTCTTCCACTTATTGAACAAAACATAAGCAACTCATCCACTTATTCAGTGGTGAGCGATCATAGATAAACCACTTTTCTAGTGGGGCAAGTATCAACAATAAACAAAATCCACTCACTGGTGGTACTATCATCCAGTGTTACAATGTTAATGCTCAGAAAGATAAATCTTCAGTGGTACAACCTTCTGACCAAAGGGTTACAGGATTAGTCCATAAGCATCATTAACGCTGAATAACTACTGCAATAATCTGCTGATAAGGATTACAATGCTGATATGGGAAAATAATGTTTAAAACACCCCCAGAGGTACCCCCAATCATGAAATAACCACCCAACTTGGAAATAACAATAATATGCCTCGATGATTGATAGATATCTTGCTAGTACAGGTTTACAACACACTAGAAATAGCGCTGCAATAGGTCTGGACATCAACCAATAATCTAATGAACTCACTAAATCACCTCCAACTCTTCAACAAGATAAAAAACTGATGTATCTTCACCCAAACAGCTCTCAAACCACACCAAATCACCTTGCAAGAGAGATTCAAAATCTGGAAATGAATTTTAGACTGATACAGGTCTGAATCAACAAGTACAACAAGTACAAACACACTTGAAACCCTCATAACTCACTACAGATTCAAAAGTCCATCAAAATGAAGCTATATATAGATTCCTAAACCTTGGGCGCCAACATTTGGAATGATAAAAGGCTGGAAAGTGAGGCGCTTTAGCTTAGGAAACCCCACGTCACCTCCCAAGCAACTATACGACCAACAATGAAGGAATGATATTCCAGCACTTAGAAAATTCTAGGAATCTTTAGCAAACTTTGCAAAAGATCATCAATTACACCAAAAATTCTGAAACTAGAAGACGTCGAATACCTCCATGATTAAATCCAATGCTGAAAGCTTTGTTGTAGCATAGTGGTGATCTCTGAAATGAAATCACTATAGTCTAGCTAGGGACTATCTTTCAAATCCGAAACTAGAAATCTTGTGAGGTTTTTTGTCCTTGAAAGATTGTGGAAGAACCCAAGTTCAATCCGACAACATAATGTTATCATTCACCAACATATCCAAAAATGAGCCCCAATACCTCCTTTACAAGTTTTTGGAGGGAATTAAACAATTTAAAAATATTAATTCACTTTCTTTCTCTCACAAAGACCTTTTTTTGAAATAATAATAATATTTCATGAGCCCCCTTTCTAGGCAACCAACTTTTAAAATACTTAATCACTTTTCCAGCGAGCTATTACACTAGTTACCTTTTTTATTATTTCTCAACATTAAACATTAGTGAAATATTAATTAATTACTCAATAACTCACCCAAGTTGCAGAAAAAACTGAAACTGCATCCGATTAACATGCTGAGATGATATTGGAGATGAATGATGAAGAATGGTGTCAATCAGGTGACTTACTTAAAATAGAGTCACTCTCCAAGAAGTTTGGAGAACACCTTAGGTGTCAGAAAGCACTTCTAAAAGTGTCATTGCAAATCCTTACTGCAAATGGGGCTCAATACAACCAATAGAAACTGAAAGAAACTGAATCTGAACTCTCCAAGATCTTTTGCGTCCCCTTTTTCTACCAATTAGCCTATGTAAACCCCGGTTGCGTTAAAAAACTAAACCTGCATCTGGATTAACATGCTTTAGATGATATTGAGATGAATGATGTTAAATGCGCCTGACCTGACTTTACTTAAAATAGACTCCACTCTCCATAAGAAGTTTGGAGAACACCCTGAAAGTCGTAGCACTTCGGTGCAAGTGTCCTGCAAATCCCAAATTCGGCCCCACACAAACCAGTCAGAAACCGAAAAGAAAGCAAATCTGTCCCCAAGATCTTTGGAGTCCCCTTTTTCTTACCAATTAGCCTATGGAAACTCAGGAAATAGGCTAATTGTCACCCAAGTGACTAGGCCTACGAAAGGAACATTATATTTACAATGAAAAAATATCATAGAATTGATCAAGCCAAACTGAATGATAGTGAATGCAAATTCCAATCAAGCTAAACAGGTTGAATGTAAGTGGAATTGTGTGAACACCAAAATGGTGGACTAATTCACCCTATTCCGATACACACCTTGCAAGGTGGGAAGTGTGTTTAAAGTAAAGAAAGGAACCATCGGATTAACCAACTAGGATTTATTACAAGGAAAGGTGTGATCTGGCAGTAAACCATCCATGACCTTCAGTTAGAAAGAACAATTACTGGTGGTAAATTGTCTACTATTACAATCTTGGAAGGGAAACTATTATTTAACTTAAATATCCAATCCCAAGTAATTTACAAACTATTATTCAACTTTCAAGAAAGAAGGCATTTTGTGAAACAGTAGGTATGAAGCTGAAAGCACATAAATTTTATCCAGAATGAGAAGATGAAACCTTTGAGTGATGTAATACATTGATGAAGTCAACACCCCATTGCTTTTCTGCCTGATAACCACTAAAATCTGCCCAATATGCTGATGAAGACTGAGACTAATCTACTCTGAAATGCATCTTTGATAAATACCTCTTAAATAATACTGAAAATTGCATTTAATTCCTGTGATCTGCAATTCCTTAAATATTATTTCTTAAAACAACAATTCATGCGAAACAAATGTGCGCAGCCCTGTGAATGTCCCCATTTCCTTTGGCCCTATGCTCTTCATTTGATTTAGGCCTATCTCGAAAACTGTGAGGCTGCTCGGTGGCGAAAATTAGGCTCTCTTCTCAGACACCGCCTTGGATGTGCTCGAGAGGGGCTTCGTTTCAAGTACTTTACTATTTATAAATGCTTCTATTTAGCAAGTCTATCTTTTGGCAAGATTCCGCCTAGCGCCAGCTCAGACCCTTTGCGCTCAATGTTCAGCTTTGGCTTGCTTGCTCTTTGTGATGTGAACTTTTACTATTTATAGCGCTTGGCTATTTTTAGTGAGTCTAATTTTGGCAAGAGCATCATCAGCACCAGCTCAAGTCATCTTGCTATCCTTTAGTTTCGCTTTGGCTTTTGGTTATCTCAATGGACTAAGTTTATACTTAGTCAATTTTATGTTACTCAGTTGTACCCCACACCTAGGAGTGATAACTTCAAGTTGTTTTTAAAAAGGGGTCATAAGGGATTGAGCATTTAATATTTATATTAAATGTTTTATTGTGCAAATTGTAAATGGATGCCTAAAGGGAGATAATTAATGTTTTATTAATTCAAATAAAGTGCAACATGAAAGGTGGCGTCCCTCTTGGAAGTTGAAGTGATTCGACTTCTTGGAATTTGAAAAGTCTCTTGTTGCTTCATTTGCCAATTGAAACTTATATATTGTTGCTGTTTGAAGAGTTGATTATCTTTTGAAATATTGCAAAGTTATGCTGCTGGTTTGAAATCCAGAATCCGGCTAAGGGAAAGCTTAGCAATTTGACTCCATTCTTTGGGCCTGAAACTATGGTTCCCTAGATGGTGGATTGAGAGTGTGCTTCATCCAGAAGTGCACATTGAGTTTCAAAGTTGAAAATTTTGTAGTTTTTGATAATAATTTTCAGAATTGTGTTTGTTGGTCATATCATGGTTGAAGGAGGTTTTCATTAATAGCTTTTTTTATGATTTTTATGTGCTTCTGGGTATTGAAGAAATTGATTCCTAGTACATGGGCACCCCTTCCCACAGAAGATCAGAATTTAATTTGAAGAATTTTGAGAGTTTTTATCATTTTGGAGTTGCTGGTTTGTCTACAACTGAAAGTGTTTTTTGTTAACAGCTTTTTGAGCAAATTAAATATCATTCTGGGTATGTTTGCAAAGTGGTTCTAGACCCAAGGCGACCCCTTCCACAAGAGATTGGAATTTATTTCCAAGTCTTTGATTTTTATTTGCTAAATCGCCCTTCTCAAGAGTCGTACCATGTTGGGAGCATTGGGAATTGTGCAAGTAAATTAATGGTTGCTTTTTGAAGCTGTTTCATCATCATGACATGGGCGCCTATCCTCCAGAGGTTCATTGCAATTGATTTCACTCAATTTGGAGGTAAAGTGATAAAGTTATGTGCATTTCATTGATGTATAGTTTGCTGGTCTAATTTTCTGTATTCGCTATTTCTGATCAGACTTGTTAGTTCTTGATATAATGCTAGTTTGAGCTTCATTTCTATATCATTATTGTATTGTAAGAGTTAGATGAAGTGTTACTCTAACCATTGATTGATTTGGAAGCATATCTTTCTTATTTGCAGCTGTTTAATTCATTGTAAAGCTGATTAGTAGTACTAACAGCTATTTATTTTATTTGCTGCAATTAGTTTAAATTTCACACTCCCACGATTGAGTGGTTGAGTTTAAATAATCATCTTTCTTAATTGTAAGTTTCCCCCCACTAAATAAGTGGCTGCAGTGGACTGTATTCTCCATGTTAATAAGTAGCTATATTTAAATGGCTGGCTTGTCGCCTTTAATAATGTAATAATCTCACCCACTGAATAAGTGGAGTATCCCCACTGCTTGTGGATGCCTGCATCAGCAGATGAATTGTAATTTCAGTTCAGTTTACTCCTAATGATCCTCTGACCATATGCTATCACCCCACCCACATTGGGATCTTGGTGAACATTCTTGGTTAGAGTTACTTCCATGTTGATTTGCTTTTGGAGCTAACACTAATCAGTGACTTGTTGCTGATTTGTGTGTTAAATTTTGAGAAAAAAATTAAGGGGAATATTTCACCAGTCTGGAGCAGAATTAACAACTTATATAGGCAAAGCATTGGACCATATATAGCCACCAGATCATAATCCTCCTTTATGGCGTTCCTTTCCTCAATGGAAATTGGAAACAAGGCTTTGTTTGAAGGCAGCAAATCAACAAAGGGTTCTGCAAATAAAAAAACATCATTCTTAAAATGAGTTGCTGCATAGTCCTTGTATGGCCCGCTTAAAGGAAAACAACTTGGATCTGTAAATTTATATAACTCAGCACCAAGTGATTACTTTGAAGTTCTACGTCCTTTTTAATTCTTATTGCTGACTGGTCATTAAAATAGAATATTGTGAGCCTTTTTCCAGAAACAGTTGGAAGTATATTTAATTAAACACCCAATAACTTTGTGATACCTTCAATGCTAGGGGGAAAAGGCTCAGTTGGAAGTATAGCAGGACCCATGCTCAACAGACAAAGAGACCTGAATGTCAGAAAATGTTTCCCTTCATGCCAGTAAACTATCAGTTAAAACAGATCATAACAAATAATGCTGCGATTAGGATATTGGATGTACTCACTATTATATGGAATAGCAGACTTAATGCATTACGTCAGCAAAAAAATTATTGCCCTTCATATTGCAAAGAGAAATATTAAATTTAAAATAAAACCTTGGGCTGTGGCAAGCAGCCTCAATGAAAAATAATAATCTTTACCAGTGTCAAATATGGAATGATTCAACCATAAAATTTTAGAATACTATCCACCACAAATTAAATATAGTGGATACCCAAACTGCAATACATTCAAAAATTTCAAACAAACAACAGAAACTGGAAGCCTCAAATTGACTGAACTCTGGAAATGGGAATACCACACAAATATTTTTTGCTTTTTCTGAAAATATGAATCACACCCCACAAACTGAAAACCACATGAAATCCCAAAATCTTCACACCCAAATTGAAGCACTGAAATCAATATTTGTTGAAGCACACCGGCAATCCTTGTATGGAACTACACTGAAAATTAGGAGGGTTTTCATCCTCAAGAAGAGAAGAACACGTTCATTCTTGTAAAATTAAATTGTTTCAAAGAGTATTTAGAAGTTTTTTGAAAACACTCCTCATGTTTATCACTTAATTTTGAGGAAATAAAATGATATTTATTTCTTTTTGGCAAATATGCCTCAAAGTTGTAAAAATATGAAGTGTTCAAAATTCAGTTCTTTGAAAAACCCTAAAAAAATTGTTTTAGTTCGCCTTCAAATTTGTACAAATAAAAGGCAAAGGGTTTTTTATTATGTTTTCTCGGATTTTTCCCATGAAAACAAAACTCACATCATATTTTCTTCACTGTTATTTCGAGGGTCTGGGAGTCTTTGCCATGGGAGTCTTGTAGTGAAGGACTGGAATTGAAACCACTATTGCGGAACCTAGCTCAGGAGGCAGAAGCCTTAAGCCATGATCTTTTCCTTTTGGAAAGTTTTGTAGAAATCCTATTGCCACAGGCTGGAGGAAGCACGTTGTGGGCCAAGGCAGCGATGGCATCCATCTCATTTGGTAATTTTCCTCTGTGGTATCCAACATTGTGCTGAATCTGCCACTGTCCTGTTGAAGAAGGGCTGCCTTGTGTAGCATTGGAGGGATTTAGGATAGTGGTAGGGTAGAGAGTTCAGGAGTGACATTTTTTCTCTTTGTTAAGCCTTGACTTGCTATTTAATTTAATACATTAAAAGTGTATCCACTGTTTTTATTTTCTTTATCTTTTTTATATTAAAATTTAATGTTTTAATATATATAAGATATAAAATTTGTATAGTTAGTATTTACAATACTTAAGTTAAAAAATTAAAATTTATTTATATTTTAATACATTATAATGTATTTAAATTTAATTTAATAATATTTTATTAGACAAATTTAATAACAGATTTTTTTTAGCAAATTTTATCGGTCAAATTTGATCTTTGTAGAACATGAATGAGAAAACAAACCTCATGACATAGGAAAGAATTATAATTTTCACAAGAAAAACAGTAAACCATCCAATCAGCAATTTAGCCATGGTTTTCAAACCTTCCTTTGTGGTTGCTACCGCAACAGTCCTTTAATTTGAAAGTTTCAACCTGTTGTTTACGTGGATTGAGATCCTCTAGCTTGTCCTGCTTTAAGAAGAATAACTGAAGAAATTTTGTAGCAAAATACTAATTCTAGGATTGATATATAAAGTTATACTGAATGATATTTTATTTGAAAATAATATGCAAATGACTGTCTTATATAAATCAAACCATGTGTTATCAAATTGTTTCTGATCCCATTACTTGCCTCTTGGAGTAGAACAATCACAATTATGCCACTGCATCCAAAGATGTCATGTTGATTATGTGTGAATAACTCAACTGGTATGATACTTGTCTGCTTTGAAACCAGAAGATTAATGATACAGAAACATCATTTGCCAGAACCAATTGCAGCATATAGCATTCTTTATGAATTGGGAAAAAGTGAATTTTATTAGTTTTGTCTATGTTTATGAGATTCATTCAATGAAAAATGGCAGTCTTAGTCCTATGCTGATGTGGAGTTTCTGTATTTCAGGTAACGTGGTATACCATTCTTCAGTTGAAGCTTGCAGGCTAAATGTTATATAACATTTTGAGTTGTACAATGTAGGATGATTCCTATAAAACTGTGTTGTAGCCGGCAGGCTGGTTCATATGCTAAGCATTAATTGGTGAATGAAAATCTTGCATTGATACAATAAGTTGCTTAGAAGATACACAACTAAATTTTTTAATGGGCATGTGATACAGGAAGAAAAACCATTTAATGAAGTTGAATCATCCAAATTACAAGAAGTTTTGGGCCTTTCATCAGAGGAATTGCAGTCCCTAATTGATGCTTGCACTTTTGTATTTGAGCAGGCAGCAATCAATTCTCTTTCTGTCACAAAACTTGTTGATAGTCTCAACCTTTCTGGGTTGTCTTCTTCTTCGGTGATTGATGAATTTTCCATCTGTTTCTATTGAAGGATGATGTCCAAATCAATTTCTTTTCTATCTTTAATTTTTTATCATTATTCTGGAATAACACTGTGAATAAGAAGATGTTTTAACTCCAGCTTGCAGTCTTTCAAGATTTATGGATGAGAAGTGGACATACATTAGTGATTGCATTCCATGAGAAGCCATTTGGTGCCCCTGGAAACAGTCAGCTTGTTGATGTTCAGTGGCGGGTTCATATGCAGGTAGGGTATATATGACACATCTTTCAGCTACCACCTATCTTTAGGGTTTTGGAAAATTTCAGGCCTATAATAGGAATTATGAAATGGGCCACTCTAGTGCATATAAATTTCCTTTTTGACAAGTTGAAAAGAGTAAACACAGAGAAACGGAGTGAGTCTCTTAGGATTGTACCTACAGGAAGAGTACCATGCAGGGTGAAAGCTCAATCAAATGAGATTTTTGACTGAATGAAATTTGGATTTGTTTGTTGGGTTAGTGTTGCATGTTAAAGCTAATTTATCTTTGTTTACACTCTGATGTATGCTAGTGTTTTTTGCTGGAAATTTAGAGTATTAAGAAGGATATGAATCATTTTATTTTTTGTTCAAGTAGATTGCAATTCATGAGGGTTTCTTTCTTTTGTTCTCGACATTCAGTCTCAAATTGTTCCAAGTTATATTTATAGTTTGTTTCTTAGTACTGATTCATTTTATGAAATTGCCTTTACCTCTAATTGTGTAAGATTTAACCTTTTCTGCATTGATTTTCATTACAGTTTTTTTGCTTTGAGAGAAATTACCTTGACTTGCTATATTATTACTTGAACATTGGACAAGTTGGATGTGTATCCTGTATCCATACACCACAACTTATGAAGGATTCATAGAGAAATATATATATATATATATATATAGGGGATTACTCTTATGGGTGCCATTGCAATCTTGTCCCACCAATGAATGTCCAATGTGACAGATTTCTAATAATAACAATTTGCTTTCAGCAAGGTTTGACATACAATCTAATTTATGCAAGCATCAATGAGGATGAATTAGATTTTACTGGTAAATTCAGATGACACTGCAATCTTGTCCCACCAATGAATGCAAAATGTGACAGATTTCTGATAATAACACTTTTTTTTCAGCAAGGTTTGGTATACAATCCAATTTACGCAAGCATCAATGAAGATGAAATAGATTTTACTGTAAATTCAGATGCAGTTGCAATCTTGCCCCACCAATGAATGTTCATTGTGACAGATTTCTAATAATAACGACTTACTTTCAGTAAGTTTTGGCATACAATCCAATTTAGGCAAGCATCTGAATTTACCAGTAAAATCTATTTCATCCTCATTGGTGCTTGCATAAACTGGATTGTATGCCAAACCTTGCTGAAAGAAAAATGTTTATATTAGAAATCTGTCACATTGTAGATTCCTTGGTGGCACAAAATTGCATTGGCACCCATAAGGATAATCCCTCTCCACTTAAAGGGCTGGTTCCTTTGTATTTGTGGGAAATGAAAATAAAATAGCTAAGTGCAGGAAAGCAAAACATTACAATAATATATATTAATATTTGTAATTACAAGAATTATTAGACTGGTATGAATGAAACGAGTATAACATATTCAGAAAAAGGGTAAGAGGTTGAAAAAAATTAGATTAAGTAGAGCAAAGAGTGATTTTAGAACACAAGGACTCATCACTTAAGTTTTACTATGAGACACAAACCTTGTAACACGAAGAAGAAAATACCCTGAAGAAATTCATATTACATTTTTGCATAAAAACATCAGATATGCAATTAGAATAATACATAATATGTACATTCTTTGGTGTACTAGATTGTAATGCCCCAATCGAACAACCTTAGGAAACAAGCAATTTATTTGTATTTTCTGATTTTTCCTTGAAGAGAAATACAAAACAGCAAGTACACAATCCAATCACAAGTTTCAAACCCCACTATGTTGATTTTAATCCATAATTGCAACATAACACCTCAATTCATTCTGATTTATGATATGATCATCACACATAAAATGCTAGGATGTTAGATAAATACAGATCTGTCAGTATGACAGCCAATATCAACCCTCCATTCTGATTTTTATTACCAGTACAACCATTGGAAATGATTACAAAGTTGAATGATAATGCTGGGACACAAAATCAGAATTTGCAAATAGTTTTATGCACTCACAGATTGATGTTCCAATTGAAAATATTGCAAATCAGACCCTATAAATTCTGTAACCAGCAACGGATGATGTATGATTGTTGAGGGAGTAGTATGACAACTGCTAGGATTGGTGCAGCTGCTGTATGACAAATGGAAACAAAAAATCAGCAATTCAAATGCAGATTGGTTGGTAAAAAGGTTTAGCGAATGATTCTGGCAGCTGGAAACATTAGCAACAACTATAAATGTGCAAGATTTGACCTCTAATTGATGGCGCTCCAACAATATTTGACCATGTTGCTGGTTGCAGCAGTAGAAATGCTGATACAATAATGTTGAGCTGCTGATAT
>VDFB02345088.1:0-30527 GCA_007258455.2 Sequoia sempervirens
TTCTACGAGTTGCAAAATGAAATTTGCACCACTTTGCAACTTTACACTGTTTGTCAAAATTGCAACTTATTGTCAAATGATGGAAGTTCAAGAGTCATCTTGTTGTAGTTCATTGGAAAATACTTGGAAGTTATTTTTCATGGCCCAATTAGGTAGGAATTAGATGTTAGAAGGGTTTGGGAGAGTAGGGGAGGTCAATCGAGGTTTGGTTATGATGCCCTAGATGCGAAAAGTGTGGCTTTTGAGTGAAATTGTGAGGTTTAAGGGTGTTACTAGTGATTCAAATATGTTGGGGAAAATTTTTCTAAATGTGTACTAAGCATATGCACACTTCTATAAATGTGTTTTAGGTGTTGTTTGAGTGAGATAAGTGTGGAAATGCATACTTTCAATTAACCCCCTTATAATCTAGGAAAAATGATGGTTACATGATTGAGTGACTTAGATGGTGTTTACAAGGATGATAGTTGTGGAATTTGGATGTTTATAGCCTGGTGAGATATTGTCCAAAGGAATCTTGAAGGGGCAGTGATTTTAAAGACGATTGTTTTTGCAAATTTGGGCTAATTGGAGCCCTGTTCAATGTAATAGTTTAATTTCAGTGGGGTTGTTCCAAAACAAGCACATTAGGTTATAAGATATGTTAAAGGGTAATGGGTGTCTTTCACAACCTTTTGTTTTGTGGGTTTGATTTGATTTTGTGAAGATATTGATTCTTACTCAAGATGATTTTATACCTTTTGCATATTGTTATGCTTCAATGAACATTAAGTGTCATTGATTTTTATCCAGATGATTATATTACTTTTGAATGAGCATTGTAACATGAAATGAATTTCATTAAGCTGTATCCACTTTTCATTTTTGTTAACTTCTTTTGAAATAAAAATTAGCTGCACACTTCATTACATGAGTTTAAAAAACAAAATAATGTCAAATGTAAATTCATTCAACAGAGCTTGAAATCATGGGTATTCTCAAAATGAGTGTTTGATAAAAATTTATTGGTAGACATGTATGAAAAATGTGGTACAATAGAAAAGGAAATTCATTGTTTGAAAAATATCCTCAAAGAAATAGATGGATTACCAATTGTAATTCATAAGTTCTATTAAAATGTTATTTCATTAATTGGGAGAAGTTCAATTTAAAATTCAGAAGGAGGGCTGTTTGAATGATACCAAGGAAAGAGAGAATGAGATCCTCACGAAGATGCATGACATAATTGGAAAGGAAGAGGAGTTTTGGAGACAAAGATCTAGAGCTCTTTGGTTATCTCCAGGAGACAAAAACAACAGGTATTTTCTTCTTTCAGCTTCAAAACACAGAGCTATAAATAAAATATCTCATATAGAAGTGAATGGAACTAGGTATGAGGAGGAGGAGGACATTAGGAAGCAGGCAAGTTCCTTCTTTAAACACCTTCTCTCGGCCAGTGAGGAAATAAACCATAATGAGTAGGATCAGCTAGTGGAAGCTATACCAAGAATTATCAACCAGGAAAATAACTCTTTTTTGACTTCTATCCCCACCAACGTGGAAGTCAAGTGGGCTTTCTTTTCCTTTGAAGGGAGTAAAGCTCCGGGGCCTAATGGTTTCCCTTTATTTTTCTTTCAATGGCTATGGGAGATTGTTGAAGAAGATGTGGTAAATGTTGTTAAAGAATTTTTTGGCTCTAGAAATCTTTTAAAAGAATTAAATACTACCTTCTTCGTTCTTATCCCCAAGAAACCTGGAGCTAATAATTTTGAGGCTTTTAGGCCTATAAGCCTCTGTAATTCCTTATATAAAATCATATCCAAGGTCTTAACTTCAAGACTCTTAACTCTTTTTCCTTCCTTGATTTCTCCTCAACATAATGACTTTGTCCCTGGTAGACAAATTCTTGACTCTATTATTACTGTTCATGAGAATATTCACTCCTTAGTTGAGTCGAAGACTGAAGGCTTTTTATTAAAGCTCGAAATTTCAAAAGCTTATGATAGAGTTGACTGGACTTTCTTATTTAAAATTTTAAAGGATTTTGGTTTTTGCAACAGGTTCATCCAAATGGTTGAACAGTTTGTGTCCACAGCTTCCATATCGATTATGGTCAACGGATCCCCCTCCTTCTTTTTCCAAAGCACTAGAGGTCTAAGGCAGGGTGATCCTATCTCTCCTATTTTATTCACTATTATGGCTGAAAGTTTAGGCAGGAATCTAAAAAAGTTGGTTGACTTCAAATTTCTTTCTGGTCTTAAACCTTCTTCGGGCAATCTGGTGTGTTCCCATCAACAATTTGTTGATGACACTATGCTTATGGGTAAAGCCACAGTGGCTGAAGGTAGAACTATAAAACAATTGCTTGACAAGTATGGGAGAGTGTCTGGACAGCTGATCAATAATCAAAAAAGCTCGCTGTTCTTCTTCAACACTCTGAATCATAGACAGGCTAAAATTGCTAGAATCTTGGGTTGCAGAGTGGACTCCATTCCTACCACCTACCTTGGTCTACCCTTAAGTTTGAAACCTCCAGAGTCATTTTGGCTCTCGTTGGTTGAAAGATTTAGCAAAAAGCTCGTGGGATGGAAAGGAGCCCTGCTAAGTCAAGCCAGAAAACTTCAGCTTCTCAGAGCTTCTCTCCAGAATTTGCCAATCTATGCCCTTAGTCTTTTTAAGATTCCAGCTAAATTTGTTGATGCCATTGAAAAAATCCAAAAAAGATTTCTTTGGTTGGGTGTTGAGGAAAAAAAAAGACTTCCCTTAATTGGCTGGAATCTAGTTTGTAGACCTAAAAAGGCTGGAGGTCTAGGTTTAAGAAGAATCAGAATAGTTAACAAAATTCTCCTTGCTAAACAAATTTGGAGAATCTCCTCTTCTTCTGGGGAGTGGATTGATATCCTGGCTAGCAAATACTTAGAAAACAACTGCTATTCCATAATTAAGGACATTCACCTTCTTCCCAAAGGATCAACTTGCTGGAATAATATAATCAATGGTAAAAGGATAGTGGATGATGGTATTGGTTGGCAAGTTAGAAATGGTCATCATACTAGATTTTGGGAGGACAAGTGGCTTTTAAAGGAACCCATTATAAAAATCAATTCCTTCAGCGAATGGGCAGATACCTACAAGGAACGGTTTGGAAATTATGTGAAAGATTACATAGTGAATGGCAAGTGGGTGGACTTGTGCAGTGTTAGTCAGGCTTTGGCTCCTATCCAGTCATCTCTATTGGCTATTAGACTTAATTCTGAGCAGCTGGATGACCGCGTGGTTTGGTTTGATGATCCCTCTGGCAATTTTTTCGTGTCCTCTGCTTTTGCCAGGATTACTTCTTCTTTGGATCGTCCTCCCTTCTGGTCTAAAGCTTGGTTTAAACTTTTGATACCTAAAATCAATATATTCTTCTGGATCTTTCTCCAAAATAAAGTACTTACGATTGATAACCTGTGTAAACGTAGATTTCAAATTCCTAATAGATGTTCTCTTTGTAAGATGGAAGCTGAATCCGTGCGTCACTTATTCCTCCATTGTTCTTTTGCTGCTTCTATCTGGGGAAAAATCATCAGGTTATGGAACATCCCATGGGTCTTCCCTTCGTCCATTGAAGATTTCTTCTCTCAATGGAAAGCTCCAACAAAAAATCCTATGCTTAGATCTTTTTGGGATCTAATATTCCCTCATGTTGCTTGGGGTCTTTGGAAAGAACACAACAACAAAATTTATAGAGGCAAAGAAGCCACTGAAGACATTGTCTTTGATAAAATTGTCAGATTTCTAAAGGAAAACTTCAATACTTTGGTTCAGAAGAACAACTTGTCCTTGAAAGTTGAGCAGTCGCTATATGACCTAACTGTTGCAAAGGAGTGGAACATAAATCTTGTCCCGTCTAGAACCAGTATGACAGCCAAGAAGGACAGAGAGGGTGTTTGCTAGTCTTTCCCGCCTAACGGTTGGATCAAAGCTAATTTCGATGGTGCAGCTAAAGGTAATATGGGGGTGGCGGGCTATGGTAGAGTCATAAGGGACTCCTTTGGCAATTTCATAGGAGCGACGACTTCTCCTCTTGGATCCCAAACCAACCATTTAGCGGAGGCTGCTGGAGCTTTTCATATCATAAATTTAGCTCAAAGTCTTAACATTAAACATATGTGGCTTGAAGGAGACTCCAAAAACATAATTGACTACCTTAAGGAAAAGTCTCCCCCCTCGTGGACCATCAAGTCATGGATTGAGGAAGCAAAGCTGACTTTGGCTAAATTTGAAAAAGTTAAAATATCACATGCTTACAAAGAAGCCAATACTGTTGCATATTTTTTTGCCAACGAAGGAGTTAAGAGTAAGGAGGTGCGTACTTGGCTAAATACAAATGATCTAAACTCTAATGTTTGTGCCCTAATAAATTATGATAAATCACATGGAAAAGCTACGTGTTATCCCTTTAATGAAGACAGATAAGACCTTTCACATCACAATCATTAGATTGTATGGGACCGATCCTAGTGACTTAATTTGCAAGAAAGGCTCACACGCTTTGTGGGTGCTAAGTTGTGGCGGGGCCAATTTTAGTAAAGCTTTCATCTAGGTCTACCCCACTATGTCGGCTGAGATGGGAGGAGATAGAAAGCGTATTGAGCCGGACAGCTATGAAACTCATATGAAAAATGCCAAGGCTTGGGAAAAAGTTAAAAGTGGTGGTTTGCTTCCTTTTCTGGAGAAGCTCCATGGCTCCAGCTAGGAGGCTACGGACCTCTTTGCTAAAAATTGGAATAAAGACAATTTGACCCTGTTTGGCAAGAATGTTGAGCTTAGTGAAAATTTAATCACTGAGGTTACGGGTTTATCTACTGAAGGGAAGAAGTTTTTCAGGGACAGGGTTTTTTCTGATGAAGCCGTGATTAGATTTCCTAAAAAAGACAAAGAAAGGTTAAGCCTGGTCAAAATTGCTAGCAGTTATTTTGATGTGGATTCTATAAAGGCCATCTGGAGGAAGGTGTTGCGGGTCATCATGGAGTACATTACGGTGGATGGGCGTTTTACCAGAGTTTATGGCTACCACTTTCACCACAAGGTTAGGATCTCTCTTCCCTATTATCTTTTTTGTTCCCTGAAGAAAAGCTTGGAGGATAATAAGAAAAACCCCAATAGATTTCCTATTTTGCATACGGGGCTTATAAGATTGATTGTCAAGCATTTCCAAAACATGCCTGCCCCCACTACCCGGGATACCACTCCTGACTCTGAGAGTGACGACACGGAGCCCAGTGGGTCGGAGTACATTCCTAACCCTAGTTCGGCTAGAAAGTCCTCAGCTCGCATGCTGGCCCTTCTGGGAAAATAAACCCTACTCTCCTCTTTGGTAAGGCCCGTGTTGAGCTTGAGCTTCATAGTCCCTCCCTTCACAAGAAACCCCAGGCTAAAAGTCTTGTTTCCTATTCTGAAGAATCCTCTGACTCGGAGGAGTCTGATGCCAACAAAATGATGGTTAATGCTAAACCTATGCAAGATAAACATGTTGAAGATGACTCCCCTATTAACCTTAATTCTGAGAAAACTGTTCCTAATATCGGTGATGAGCCCTCTCTAGATTTTCTGAACCTTGTTAAAGCCAACTCTGAGTCCCACTCCAAACTCCTAGACTGGAATTTCACTGAAATCAATGAGCTGAAAAACAAAAACTGGGCCCTACAAAGAAAAATTGAAGTTTTGGTTGCTAAAGTTGCTAAGATTGAAAAGAAAGTTGGGGATAGAGGGGTCCATGGTCACAGTAATAGAGACACTGATTCCAAAATTGATTATATTATGAACACTATCAAGACCATAGCTGAGAAAATTAACAGAATGGCCATACACAATGCCATTATCATTAATGCTATGGGAGAGAAGCTCGACAAAACCCAACAGGGTTCTCTGGTGGTGGATCTGGAGGAAACAGAGGACAAAAGCCAGGACACAGACGCGGGTATTTCCAAAAGAACCATAGCCAACTTGAAGCGCAAGGTCCCCCCTACTTCTAGTATGATTCAAACTTTTAAAAAGGGCGTCATTGATATGCAGAAGCCGGAGGAGGAGATTGAGTTTGACCTCAAGACTTTGAAGTAATGTCTGGGGTTTCTACTTTTCCTCTGTTTCGATCTTTTTTGGTTTTGTTTGATTGGTTACTGCTGATCTTTTCTTGGGTAGCTGGTTTTTGTGGTTGGACTTTTTTGTCCTCTCTTCTGTTTTGTAAACTTCGTGGTTTCGGGTCCCTGTAAAACCCGTTTTACCCTTTTATCAAAAACCATTATCAATCATAACTTTAAACAATTCTAAAATAATTATACATTCCATCTTGAAAATTCAAAGTAGAAAGACATTCACACGAGAAACAAATTAGATCGAATACCCATTCTTATATATCAAACTATAGAATAATTGTGTTTTTGCATATACAAATTTGGCATATGCCTACTCAGAACAAGCTTTACAACAAGTTTTACAAATTGTGGCATATATGCCATCTCAAAATCTATCAAACCCTAAGTACATGTCAATCTATATCATATCCTAATCCTGTGTTGGACCATCAAAATCAAGCCTCCTCAAAGAAGTTAGATGCTCTGTAGTTTCCTACACAATAACATTTCAAACCACAAATTAGATTATGTGAATGGTTGACAAGATAGACTAGTAAATAGAAACTTATATACCATCATTTATAAATTACAAATTTAACATCAAAATTAGTATACATGTACTATATTATATCAATAATGCAATTCTTGTTTACCTCTAATCTTGCTCTCTTTTCTGCAAGACGTTCTTGCATATGATTGTCCCTTAGGACGATCATAAGTCCTATAAACTAATGGTCTCTCACTCGTCACAATGTTGGGTTGAACAAAGAACTATAGAAGATAAAATAAAAATGATACAAATTAAAATATAATTGCTGACAAATAATCATATCTACTAATCACATATCTACTCCTATCTAAATGTAAATGATTTGCAATATAAAATAAGCACATACCTGTTGTGATGCTATGACACTAGATGGGCTCATAGTGGATGGATCAGCTAAGATGCTGTATAAAAAATGACAAGAATGTAAATGCACATGCACATATAATTATAATGTCGACAATAAAAAGATATATACCTATTGTGTAACTTCATTCAATGGGTCAGACTCGGTCAAAAAGGTTGTATAAGAACTAGGTTGTTGCATAAAAAGACAAGATTACATTAGACTATCATTATAAGTAGTACATGCATTTAAACATATTAGATTTCAAAGATTAACATCTAAAATAAAAATTTAAATTATTTACTGTGTACTGATTGTCTAAGGAAAATGAAATGGCAGTATGTATAGCCTGCTGCACTTTTGACAACTGCTCCCTTGTCAACAACTATTAAAGATTCCAGCATATAAACATATATTAGTACAAATATCCTTCATAAAATATGAAAGAATTTACATAAAACACACTATGAAATTGCTTTAAGACTTACCGGTGCTCCCATATCATCCTTGGCAGTCAATGTCTCTCCTACAAATGCTCCACTCCATGCTCTATCAACTCCTACATTCGGCATATCATGAGCCTCAAAGTCGGATGTGTCTATGGGAGCCTCAGTGGACTATCAGAGAGGACTGAAACATAAATTGTTGCACGTCATGCAACGATGAGGCACACAAATATGTCCCAAAGAGGATGGTGTACTAGTGGTAGTTGATGGTTGTGTACTAGTGGGACCTATTGTAGCAGGTGCACCACCATCATGTTGGGATGTATTAGGTGCAACACCATCGTGATGGGATGCATTGTCAAATGGCTGCGCAACATGATGGCTTTGCCTCACCAAATGATCACTCAATGAATGTAATGCATAAATTCTCACAGTCCTCGCATCTACAACAATCTCAGGATAAGGTAGTGGAGTTGGAGCAACAATAGGTGGAGGAGGGCGAACTGGGGTGACTCAGTGTGCCCTAGGTCTATCTTGTGGCATCCCTCTACCAACACCCTGGAAATCTCACATGTCAAAGCAATTGACATGTTTCCCTAGCACAAACTCAACATATAATTTTCAAAGAAAATATTGAGGGACATCAAGGTTGTTGGGTGGTTTATCGAAAACCATCCACCAACATCTCCAAAAATTATCTAATATTCCTCTATAGGTGCACCATTTAATTGAAAATTTTGGTTTTCCCACATTAACAGGTTGTCCAGTTCTCTGATCTATGAATAACTGGGCTAATTGGCCTTTTTCAATATCAAGAGCCTTCACGTCATCATACAATAACCCATCAACATAAAATTGTCTTTGTTGCTCTTGCCATTGTGCAAATCTATTATGCTGAATTGCCAAAGTTTGAACATTTACAATGATTGTTTCCAAAGTGTTTTTCATATCTGATAGTTCATCGAGTGTTTCATAGATTTGACATACTTTTCTTAATTGATCTAAATTCCTATGAATAGACTCGTGTATTGTTGGCACATTTTCATTCGGAAACAATGGTTCCGGTGGAGGATGTGGAGGGTATTCATTATCTGCAGGATTAAAGTTTTCATTTTGTGCGGGAGGGTTTTCATTTTGTGCAAGGTTAGGATTTTCATTTTGATCCATTTTTAACCTATTAATTGATAAAAAATTCTAAAATTAACAATGGTTTTAATCTAATAAAAAACCTATCAAATATACCCTGTTTTTGACTAAAATTAAAAAAAAAAAGCAAAATGAATATAAATTGTATAAAAATTGAAAAAATCAAACATACCTTACAAATTTAGTGATTTTTTTGTAATTTTAGCTCCCCCAAATAGATATCTGAGTTGCTCTTTTAACCCATGCGCGCGGTAAAAATACTAATGAAAAGATATAACTTTCGGGTTTTGTTTGTCTGTATATAATACAGGAAACAAATACCCGTTATAAACAGATATCCATTTCCTTATTTACAGTTTTTTAAGTAAATGGTCGGGTCCATGACCCGACCATATATATTTTTTAAAAATATCGATTATTTAATATAAAATATATTATATTATAATACAATATATATTATATATAATATAATATGTATTATATTATAATATAACATATATTATATTATATTATAATATAATATATATTATAATATAATACATATTATATTATAATATAATACATATTATATTATATATAATATATATTGTATTATAATATGTATAATATATATTATAATATAATATAATATAATATAATAATATCATATTATAATATAAATATAATAAATATAATATAATATAATAATATAATATAATATTATATTATATTATATATTATGACCTCTTGGGGTTTTTTTAAAATTATAACACAAATAACGGATATTCGTCATATAAAATATAATAATTTGTCGGGCTGAACCCGACACAATTATAAATTATGTCTTAAATAGAACAGATATATGTTTCATATCAGATATCCATTTTATAATGGATATCCGTTCGTAACAGATATTCGTTTAGGTTCGGTATTACCAAACCAAAACGAATATTGTACTTTGGCCTTCAAAAATTCAAAGGCATGAATTTCACATTTTGGACGTGTTAAAAATGCTTTTTTTTTTCACATCGCCACTTTTTGGACCCCCATGATCTTGCACAGACCCTTATATAATATATATTATAAATATTATTAACTTAGATATATAATACATATAAATATGTCTTATATGTTTTATGGCTACTTGGATGGCATGTCTTGGGTTGTGTGGGATTATGCTTGGTTATTATATTGATATTTTGTGGTTGAGACCACCATGTTACTATTTTGTGGTTTGAGACCACCATATTATTATAAGTGGTTTGAGACCATTATGTTTTGTTGGCTATGTGGTTTGAGAAACACCATTCCCCTCCACCCCTCGAGTGGCTTGAAGAAGTCGCACAATGCATGTAATGTGCCAATCTTTGTGAAATGTGTATTATTTTGAAGATACTTTTTTCCAATAGTATTGTATTTTTTTGGATATTTAACTTGTGTAGTCCTTTTTTCCTCAAGGACTTAATTCAATTTAAAAATATTTTATTTGGATTGAGATGTTTTCTTGAATTTGATTTACCCTTTTACTTTAATTTCTCAAGATTTTATTATGAACTTTGAAATCATATTTTTTTTATCTTCTTAAGTTTGAGGCTTCTTTTGAACTATTGGCATATGTGTCGTGATGTGAACTTTGTAAAAGTTGCTATATCCAAGAGGGATCCCTAGTAGGTTGTATGGGGGTGTAGATGCATTGGAGAATTTATCTTGTGAGGATGGGGATGTAAATGGCCCAACCAGTATGGGACGGTCACAATCTATTCTCCTCTAGTGTGTGATTCTTATGTACCTTCCTTCTTGGAGGCTAACCCCCTTACACAAACAAGGGGATGGTATTAGGAAATGTATGGAGGGGTCCTAGAGAGGGCCTCAAGACCATCTTTCCTAATATTTACTCAGTGATTGAAGTTGCTTCAGATCAATGATATGGCATTCGACATTGTTCCTCCTCATAAATCCCATTCCTTGAACCATGTGATATGTTGGTGTTGTGTTAATGGTGTGTGTGTTGTAAATAATGTTTTTGTGATGTTTATGGATTAACTATAGGAATTTTCGTAATAAAAGGAAATGAAAGATTTCTTAAAATGTAAATTCATTTTGAAATGATTAACCTATTTGTCAAATAAATGATGATTGAAGTGAAAATATAGTGCTTAATAACCATATAAGTGATAGATGAAGTAATGAGAAGTTGAAATTTATAATATTATTGTGTAACATGAATGGATCATCTTTCGAGTAGACAGTTAATTGTAAAGTTGCCTAATATTTTAGAATACTATGGAAGATGAAATTGCTATTGTCATACTTGGGAAATTTTGCATAAAATATTATTAACAAGTGCTTGTGGTTACCTTCACTTTTAGGGACTTCCAGGAGGAAGCCCAGTCCTAGGGGAGAGAGTGTAGGACCCCATCCGTTGTGGCCTTGTTGATCCTATTAGTTGTAACGCCCCGTCACGCAAACCCCAAAGGACAACTAAAAATGCAACAATTTTTTTTTTGGAAACATTAAGAATAAACACTAAGTTTACTAATGCAACTAACATAGCTAATGATTACAAGTTAAAAACCTAAGTCCCTTGGGGTACACGAGGTGACATTACATAATCTATCTAATAAAAAAATTGATAAAAGTAATTTACCAATTCTACTAACGTAACTCATTCATTCACATGTCTCCATTTAAACATTTATTAAAGATATGCAATGAGACAAGAATAAACCATATTGAAAACCATACATGCATTCATAATATATTTTACTTGGAAATATAAAGAACATATTTTCTCAGATATAACACAACCTTAACGATATTAACAATTATGATACAAGAATGAATTATATAATTTGTGATTATACATTACATCAATTTACAAGTACATCTCTTTGAGCAATTACTCAAGATTACATCATAAGTCTACCCATTCACATGGGGAGGTAACAAATCAATACACAATAAAGCAGAAGTACAAGTATACATCTGGAAAAAAATAAACTCTGGATCAAGCTATTCTGCAAAACTCTGCACTGAAAGATACAACTACAAAATAGGGAACCCAACGGGGTGCGTAGCACGTTCCATCTGACCACCCCCATGCTAGGATTAGATAAGAAAGGGTCCCCGACCAAGAACATCTAAACAAATACACAAGACTAAACTCCAAGCATGGAAAGCTAAAACACACATAAAGGGAAACATACTATCAAAAGACCACTTCCAGAGGTTAGCAACAAAACAACTCAAGGGAAAGCTAGAGGAGAGTGTCATCGCACAGTCCTACATGGGTTATCCTGACTTCCTATCTCTAGGCGCTGACCCCCATCTATGGTTATCCTAACAGCCTCTCTAGGCGTCGACCCCATAGGGTGTCTCGCGTAGAACTATTAACCTCTCGTGGAGACGAGGCAATGATCTTGCCAACCACGGCCTTCTCGGCCCACCTTTAGTTTGCGAGAGCACTAACAGGTGGACGAGGTATCCATAATTATCTTGTTAATGTTTAACTACCCACCCCCTAAGTAATTAATTAGGTTCACTTATTATTCTAACTCTAACGTGGGTTATCCTGACAACCCCTTTGTGCGCCGATGCCCACGTAGAGCCACTCTCTCTAGAACCCAAAACATAACAACAAAATCCAAGGGGTTGTACCCACAAGTAATCTAAAACACAAAATAGAACAACTGCAAGGCAAAACCATCTCACCAAAAGTCATAAGAATCAACTCCCATAAAATCGGGTACAACCCAAATAAATTAACTCAAAGTCACAACTAAAGTCAAAATAGAGACAAGTATCAAATTAAGATATCACATAATAAACCCCCATTTTCCCAAGCCTCTAGAAGTTTTAAACAATAACCTTAATTCCTATAGAAAGGTCAACTAATTTAAGGGCCCCCACATGTTTATAACCGAACTCAAGGAAATCAACAAAGAACTCAAAGATAAACAAAGAATTAAATATTTATTCAACATCAAGATTTTGTTAAAGAATGAAAATTTACTATACTTAACAATCACATTAAGATAACTCATTGCACGAAATCCATCATGAAAGTTAAACTATTAGTTTACTCAATTTATTTCATTAATTAAAAACACTCGATTGGATTTGATAAAATATTTTCTTTCAATTTGTCCAATAACAACAAGTAATCATTGCAATTAACCTTTGTTATATTTTTATAATTTTCGGACAAATACATATATATATATATATATATATACATATATACACACACACACACATATATATAAATATAATATTTCTTTATTTAAAAATAAATTAGAAATTCAAATCATATATTAAATATTTCATATATATATATAATATATATATATTATAAATAATATATATCTTATATATTATATATATTTTAAAAAAAAATTAAAACAAACCTACATTCTTTCTACAACAGACGGAGGCTGTCTCCACAGCCAAACCCCATATGGGGCGTGACTGTGTAGGCAGCGCCAACGCTGCCCTCACTGTTGCCTTCCATGTGGGGGCGACTGTGGGGGTAGCCCCCCATCGCCTCTAGAAAACAAATGATATATATATATATATATATTTATATTAAACATAACAATATCGCCATACAAATAAATACTTACAGTGCTTAAAATAAATTCTCAATATTTTCTGAAACACACACACACACACACACACACACACACACACATATAACAAATAATACAAATGCATCATCTGGGTACACTAGTATGATTTTCCCAGTAGAAAATAAATTATTCACATAGAAGTTTTCTACATAAATTGTAAAGAAAATTTCCATAGGGGTTTTCTAATTTCAATTTTTTTTTTGATAGAGGGTTCCATTTGCAAACTACAGAGGTTTTCTATTGTTTAACAATATATATATTTTTTAAATGAGGCTCTATAATTTTACTGTAAAATTTTCTATAGAGGCAACAAAATAATCACGACAAAACTTCAACAGCCGAGAACAAACATTTCTACAAAGGGTTATAATTAATTTACGTCTATTTCCTCTTACACAGACAATTTCAGGCAATCTTTTCAAAACAAGAAAACAATTAAATAAATAGTAAAGGAACCTGTTTTCCTAAAGCTTGAAGGAATGAGGGTTGGAGCAAAGTTTCACCTTCAGAGTTCAATTTCTAAAACCTTTCCAGAATCTTCACTTCCAACAAGAAGAAAAATATGAGTCCAAAAATATATGCTGAAAACCTCCTCAATTTTTTTTAAACAGAAACCCCCAAAACCCAAAAACTATTCTTCAACCAATTTCTTTCCGTGAAGAAACTTCCTGCCATTCCCAGCATGCCAATATTCTCTCAGAGAATATTTTAAAACAAGAATTTTTATTAAATTCCCACTCACTCCCATAAATTTTATACTCTAATTATAATTTAACTAATTATTTTTTTTAAAAATTATTTTCTTTTGATAATAATAAAGCATTATATGCTATTTAATTAATTTAAAAATTCAAGAATTAATACCACTTACCTTATGCAAATTTAAAATTCTAATTCACATTAGGATCTAATATTTTTATTTAAACTATCCACTCAATCAAGAAAATTAATCAATTAATTTAACTATAATTATCTACAAATAACTATAAAATAAAGATTAATTAAATAACAACTACTCACAAATAAGTAAATAATCAATACAATCAATACAATCAATACAAAAATAAAGACAAGGTCAAGACCACGACACCATAAGACTCACAACAAGGTGACGAACTTGGGGCAGGGACACTTTCTTATCGACTCCCTTTTCAACATCATACCTGTTGGGTTTATGAGACACGCTCAAACCTATCAAGCAGGTGGAGTCGGTGTCTAGTACTTGCATCCTGCATAGAAACAAACGTCAAGTAGCATGTAAATCTCCATTGCAAACACACCATGAAAGGTAATCGTGAGGTAGCAGGGCACTTGTAAGAAAGTGATGCCACTCTGCCCTTTCACCAAGACTCACTAGCAAACACATCAGAAACCATAGTAGCATAAAATCACAACATCACCACATATATTATTAAAGAAAACCATAACATAACGATATAACATAATCACCATGAAATGTATCATCAAGCATCATAAGTAATGTCAAGTGCAACAAACCAACCAAACTATGAATCCACACACAACCAAAACGGTGAACTGATCACCATCACAAACCAAGTACAAAATCTACTGATGCAGGAGCATCCAGTGGTGTAAGGGAAATCTTGCATCACCCAAAAAAAATAGTTAAATTTCAAGTTTCTCAATTTTTAGATATTTTACATTTTTGGATACCCTTTTCGTCATAATGAAATTCCCAATTTACGGTTTTTATTTTCGGTTCCTGGGTTGAAAGATATTGTAGTTTTAGTTTCCCATATTTGTACATGAAAATCTTCCAAGTTAGATTTGAGGCACTTAGAGCTCTAGGATCGGCCCCAAAACTTTCCAAAATTGACGTAGTGATTTCAAGCATGTTATTGACTTTGAGACCTTTCCAACGGTTCAAACGGTTCGCAAATCAGAGTCCTGGATCAAAAGTTATGACCCCGGGAAGTTGGCGCACTTTCTAGAAGATATAATTGCAAATGCTCTTTTGAAATTTGAACTTCATGTTGTAAATTTTCGTCGCGAAACTGCCTAAACTCAAAATTGAATGTTGTTTTGGCTCCAAACTAATGAAGAGCTCTATTTATGGGCGGGTTTCTAATTTTTGGGTAACTTTTTGGGGGACAAGCTCACATATTGCGAAAGGGTTATTCTGTAGCTTTCTGTAGCTTGCATGTTTTGTAGAAATTGGGGATTTGAGATCCTCTGCATGTAAGAAGTTCTATTTTCTGAATAATAAAATTATTCTCTTGTTTGTGGGTTATTTTTTGTCTCGGGCTGCGCCCTCATCATCTACACAAAAGAGTATCAACAACATGAGGGGTATTATATTAGTCATTGATGGTTGAATAGACAAGTTCAAGAGTTGTTGAGAAAGGGTTTGATATGGGAGAGTTTGAGTTCATGTGCAGTACCTTCAGTACTAGCACCAAAGAAGGATGGAGAGTGGAGGATGTGTATAGATTCCCGAGCCATAAACAAGATAACAATCAAGTACAGATTTCCCCTGCCAAGGATGGATGACCTGATGGACTGTTTGAGTGGAGCTCAGTACTTCACAGGGTGATGCGGTGGATATACTTGAATTGAGATTGAGGGAGATGAATGGAAGGCTGCATACAAGGGGCATGCAGTGGTTAGTCATGCCTTTTAGGCTAGCCAATGCACCGAGCACATTCATGCAACTCATGAACGACCTGCACTAAAAGAGTTTCTGGGGAGGTTTGTTATTGTGTATTTAGATGATATTTTGATATTTAGTAAGTCACTAGATGAGCATTTAATGCATATTAGGGAGAGTCTTTGAAGTTAAAAATTGTTGATTGAAATGCAGGAAGAAGTCGTTTGTGAAGGGTTAGTGTACTTGGGGTTTGTTGTCTCAGCAGAAGGTCTTAAGATGGACCTAGAGAAGGTGAAGGCTATTCTGGAATGGTCTACCCCAAGAATTGCTACCGAGGTGAGATCTTTCCATGGTTTGGCTAGTTTTTATAGAAAGTTCATTAGAAACTTCAGTAGTATTTATGGACCTCTGACTAAAACAATGAGAGGGGATAGAAAAGAATTCAAGTGGAACACTAGAGCGGCAAAGAGTTTTGAACTATTGAAGCGAAGAAGTGTGAACAACTGTTCACATAGCCCTCTCAGTTCAACAAGGTGTTCAGTGGATTGTGATGCTAGTGGATTTGTGCCATTTAGATGAGTGTTGAGCCAAAGAAGGTAAGCCCATTGCCTATTTGATTGAAAAGTTAAATGATGCCAAGAGAAAGTATTATGTATATGATGAGAATTTTATCACGATGGTTCAAGCATTAAAGAAATGGGAGACATTATTTGTTTCCAGAAGGAATTTTTTCTATATACTGATCATCAGGCCTTGCAGTACATAAATAGTTAGGGAAAATTAAATCAGAGGCATATGAAATGGGTAGAGTTTTTGCAGAGTTATACCTTTGTTTTGAAACATAGGAGTGGGAAGTCAAATAAGGTTACAGATGCCTTAAGTAGGAGGCATACATTGATGACAAAGATGCAGATTGAAGTGGTTGGGTTCAATGAACTCAAGACACTATATCACGAGAAGATCCCCATTTTGCGAGGCTTGAAGCTTGCAAAAGGAACATTACGATGGAGCCGGAGGACAAGGTAAGGTGAATTTCATAATCAGGGATGGCATGTGTATTTAAGGAAGTCAATTGTGTATCAGGGAGTTCCATGAGGAAGGGAGCGATAAAGGAGAAGCATAGTGGATGATTGGCGGGACATTTTGGTTGGGATAAGACCGTACCATTATTAGTAGAGCATTATTATTGTAGCCTCGAGTTGTCCGCAGGGATGTGAAAAAGTTTGTTGTACAAAGTTGTAGGGTATGTCAGGATATGGCTAAAGGAGTGAGCGAGGAATCTACAGAACTATATCTAGCCGCCCACCTATACCCGGAGAGGCCATGGGAGGATATAAGTATGGACTTTGTTCTTGGTTTGCCAAGAAAGGACACAACGAGAGAATGCTTCAGTCTTTGTGGTGGTTGATAGGTTTTGAAGATGGCACATTTCATTCCATGTCAGAAGACCCATGATGCAGTCCACATTGCTGACTTGTTCTTCAAAGAGGTGGTGAGGCTACATGGTCTGCCAAAGAGTATTATTTCAGATCGTGACACCAAATTTGTGGGGTACTTTTGGAGGACCTTGTGGAAGAAATTTGAGATTGATTTTGCACACCATCCACAAATAGATGGAAGCTGATTGAGGTTGTTAGCAGTCCCCGGGTAACCTACTGAGATCTTTGGTAGGAAATAAACCCAATGGATGGGACTTGATCTTACCCCAGACAAAATTTTCTTACAACAATTCTATCAACAAAAGCACTGGTAGATCACCATTCTAGATTATGTATGGAGGTAGCCCGAGAACAGCTCCAGAATTGAGGGGAAGATGGATATTAGGAGAGAAAATAAGTGTGTGTGAAATGAAGATTTTGCATAACACATCAAGGATATACATGAAGGAAGGTAAAGAGAACATATTAACCAAGATGAATATGTAGTATAAGGCTAAAGGCGGTCAGAGAGGAGGTATAGGAGTTCAGTTGGTGATGGAAGTGATAGTCCACTTGAGGAAAAGAAAGGTTTTCAAAATATTATGAACATATAACAAATTGAAGATGAAGAAATTCGGTCCCTGTAAGATTTTGAAGAAGCATGATTTAGGGAATGCATATGAGGTAGAGTTGCCTGATGGAATCAACATTTCCCCTGTGTTCAACATTTCAGATTTGACAGTGTATCATGAAGGTGGAATGGAGGAAGCACCAGCAATAGGGCAGTATGGCATTCTAGCACCTACTTCAGAAAGGGAGGAGATTGAAGCAATCTTGGATAGTTGTGTGGGAAGGAGTACCAGAAACAGGCAGTATGAAGAATATTTGGTGAAATGGAAAGGAAGGCCTATTGAAGATTCATCCTGGCTATCTAAGGCAGTGGTTGACTAGTTGGGTTTTCCTCAACCATCTGAGACGTGACGGGGTCACTTCTCAAATTACCCTGGGTGTCTGATGCAGGAGCATCTAGTGGTGTAAGGGCAATCTTGCATCACCAAAAAAAAATAGTTAAATTTCAAGTTTCTCAGTTTTTAGATATTTTACATTTTTGGATACCCTTTTCGTCATAATGAAATTCCCAATTTATGATTTTTATTTTTGGTTAATGGGTTGAAAGATATTGCAATTTTAGTTTCCCATATTTGCACCTGAAAATCTTCCAAGTTAGATTTGAGGCACTTAGAGCTCTCGGATCGGCCCCGAAACTTGCTGAAATCGGCATAGCGATTTCATGCGCGTTATTGACTTCGAGACCTTTCCAACGGTTGAAATGGTTCGCGAATCAAAGTCCTGGATCAAAAGTTATGACCTTGGGAAGTTGGCGCACTTTCTAGAAGATACAATTGCAAATGCTCTTTTGAAATTTGAACTTCATGTTGTAAATTTTCGTCGCCAAACTGCCTAAAATCAAAATTGAATGTTATTTTGGCTCCAAACTAATGAAGAGCTCTATTTATGGGCGGGTTTCTAATTTTTGGGTAACTTTTTGGGGACAAGCTCGCATATTTCGAAAGGGTTATTCTGTAGCTTTCTGTAGCTTGCATGTTTTGTAGAACTTGGGGATTTGAGATCCTCTGCATGTAAGAAGTTCTATTTTCTGAATAATAAAATTATTCTCTTGTTTGTGGGTTATTTTCTGTCTCGGGCTGCGCCCTCATCATCTACACAAAAGAGTATCAACAACATTAGGGGTATTATATTAGTCATTGATGGTTGAATGGACAAGTTCAAGAGTTGTTGAGAAAGGGTTTGATACGAGAGAGTTTGAGTCCATGTGCATTACCTTCAGTACTAGCACCAAAGAAGGATGGGGAGTGGAGGATGTTTAGAGATTCCCGAGTCATAAACAAGATAACAATCAAGTACAGATTTCCCCTGCCAAGGATGGATGACTTGATGGACTGTTTGAGTGGAGCTCAGTACTTCACAAAGATTGATTTGAAGAGTGGATATCACCAGATTCAGATTCGAGAGGGAGATGAATGGAAGACTGTCTTCAAGACCAAAGAGGGCCTGTATGAGTGGTTAGTCATGCCTTTTGGGCTAACCAATGCCCCGAGCACATTCATGCGGCTCATGAACGAGGTACTAAAATAATTTCTGGGAAGTTTTGTTATTGTGTATTTAGATGATATTTTGATTTTCAGCAAGACGTTGGATGAGCATCTAATGCATATTCGGAGAGTCTTTGAGAAGTTAAGAGAAGAGAAATTGTTGATTAATCTGAGGAAGTGCAGTTTTGTGAAGAGGGAGTTAGTGTACTTGGGGTTTGTTGTCTCAGCAGAAGGTCTCAAGATGGACCTAGAGAAGGTGAAGGCTAATGCAAGGATAGCCTACCCAAGCTGCTACCAAGGTAGAGATCTTTCCATGGTTTAGCTAAGTTTTATAAGAAATTCATTAGAAACCCATTAGTATTTGTGGACCCACGACTAAAACAATGAGAGGGATGAGAAAAGAATTCAAATTAAAGATTTCTTGGAGTGACAAAAAGTTTTGAAGTAATTACCATGAGAAGGTATGAGGAGCAACTGTTCTAGCCCTCAGTTCAACAAAGGTGTTTAATTGGATTGTGATGCTAGTGGATTTATTACCACATTTGGGCGATGTTAGGCCAAGAAGGTAAGCCCATTGCCTATTTGTTAAAGAAAAGTTAAAATGATGCAAGAGAGTATTATGTATATGATGAGGTACATAGGAATGGTTCAAGCATTAAAGAAATGGAACATTATTTGTTGCGAGAAGGAATTTCTATATCACGATCCTTCGAGGCCTTGCGATTACACCAAATAAAATTCGGGGAAAATTAAATCAGAGGCATATGCAATGGGTAGAGTTTTTGCAGAGTTATACCTTTGTTTTGAAACATAGGAGTGGGAAGTCAAATAGGGTTGCAGATGCCTTAAGTAGGAGGCATACAGTGATGACAAAGATGCAAATTGAAGTGGTTGGGTTCAATGAACTCAAGACACTATATGCAGAAGATCCTTATTTTGCAGAGGCTTGGAAAGCTTGCAAGGAACCTGTTATAGTGGACAAGACAAGGTGGCTCGATTTCATAAACCCGGGGATGGCATATTATTATTTAAAGGAAGTCAATTATTGTATCCCAAAGAGGTTCCATGAGGGAGAACGATAAAGAGGAGAAGCATAGTGGATGATTAAGCGGGACATTTTGAGAGTGAGGATAAGACCATTGCCATTATTAGTGAGCATTATTATTGGCCTGAGTTGTATCCGCAGGGGATGGCAAAAGTTTGTACAAAGTTACTTGTAGGGTATGTCCGGATAGCTAAAGGGTGAGCCCGAGGAATCTAGGGCTTATATCTGACCCTTACCTATACAGGGAAGGCCTTGGGAAGATATAAGTATGGACTTTTCTCTTGGCTTGCCAAGGACGTAGAGAGGGAACGATTCAATGTTTGTGGTAGTTGATAGATTTTCAAAGATAGCACATTTCATTCCATGTCGAAAGAACCATGATTTAGTCCACATTGGTAACTTGTTCTTCAAAGAGGTGGTGAGGCTACATGGTGCTAAAAGGTATTGTTTGGTCGTGACACCAAATTTGTGGGAGTACTTTTTGGAGGGACCTTGTGGAAGTGAAGTTCAGTTTCGCACACCATCCACAAGAAGATGGGCAGACAGAGGTTGTTAACAGGAGTCTGGGTAACCTACTAAGATGTTTGGTAGGAGATAAACCCAATGGATGGGACTTGATCTTACCCCAGGTAGAATTTTCTTACAACAATTCTGTCAATAGAAGCACTGGTAGATCACCATTCCAGATTGTGTATGGAGGTAGCCCCAGAATAGCTCCAGAATTGAGGAAGATGGACCAAGAGAAAATAAAGTCGTAGAAGATTTTGCCAACACATCAAGGGATATACATGAAGAAGGTAAAGAGAACATATTAACAAGATGAATATGTAGTATAAGGCTAAAGGCCCGGTCGAGGAGGTATAAGAGAGTTTGATTAGTGATGAAGTGATGATCCACTTGAGGAAATAAAGGTTTCCAGTGGGAACATATAACAAATTGAAGATGAAGAAATTCGGTTCCTGTAAAATTTTGAAGAGGCATGATTCGGGGAATGCATATGAGGTAGAGTTGTCAGATGGATTCAACATTTCCCCTATGTTCAACATTTCAGATTTGACAGAGTATCATGAAGGTGGAATGGAGGAAGCACCGGCCAATAGAGGCGATGTAGCATTCTAGCACCTACTTAGGAAAGGGAGGAGATTAGGCAATCTTGGATAGTTGTGTAGGAAGAAGTCACGAGAAGCGAGGCGATTATAAGAAGATATCTACGGTGAAATGGAAAGGAGGCCCTATTTGAAGATTCATCCTTGCTATCTAAGGCAGCGGTTGACCGATTGGGTTTTCCTCAACCATCTGAGATGTGATGGGGTCACTTCTCAAATTACCCTGGGTGTCTGATGCAGGAGCATCTAGTGGTGTAAAGGCAATCTTGCATCACCCAAAAATAGTTAAATTTCAAGTTTCTCAGTTTTTAGATGTTTTTATTTTTTTGGATACCCTTTTCATCATAATAAAATTCTCAATTTATGGTTTTTATTTTTTATTCCTGGGTTGAAGATATTGCAATTTTTAGTTTCCCACATATTTGCACGAAAATCTTCAAGTTAGATTTGAGGCATAGAGCTCTCAGTTCGGCCACAGAAACTTGCTGAAATCGTATAGCGATTTCATCGCATTAATGACCGAGGAACCTTTCAATGGTTCAAGCGGTTAGAATCCAGTCACGGATCAAAGTTATGACCTTGGGAAGTTGAAGCACTTTCCTAGAGGAATACAATTGCAAATGCTCTTTTGAAATTTGAACTTCATGTTGTAAATTTTCGTCGCCAAACTGCCTAAACTCAAAATTGAATGTTGTTTTGGCTCCAAACTAATGAAGAGCTCTATTTATGGGCGGGTTTCTAATTTTTGGGTAACTTTTTGGGGACAAGCTCGCATATTGCGAAAGGGTTATTCTGTAGCTTTCTATAGCTTGCATGTTTTGTATAACTTGGGGATTTGAGATCCTCTGCATGTAAGAAGTTCCATTTTCTGAATAATAAAATTATTCTCTTGTTTGTGGGTTATTTTCTGTCTCGGGCTGCGCCCTCATCATCTACACAAAAGAGTATCAACAACATGAGGGGTATTATATTAGTCATTGATGGTTTATGTCCTATATTTTATGTCCTTTTATATTGGATAATACACATTAGTGATAGTTGTTCCTATACATCAAAGATTCTCATATTCTAATGTTAACTAATTAATCTAATCTAACTAATGGTTGTTGTGATTTCATGTGATAGCCAAATGAGTTCTATTCCTTGTCTACATAGGAATGCAATGATCGAGATGTTCAATTATTGGTGATATGACTCTATATATTATGTGAATTACATGATGTTAAAGGTGATTATATATTATGGGTGTGAGTAGGTGCGATGTAAGATGATCGATATTTAATGTTCACCAGGTCTCAATATTAGTATGTGCTATGTTCATGTGTGGTTGATAATTGTTCATGTTTATACATATTTATTCAAAAAAAATTGGTGGTTGTGTATGGTTTAGTGGTGTAAATTTTGGGGCATGACAACTTGATTGATGAAAGTGATGTAATAATATTGCTAATTATGCCCTTGACCCAGTTTTAAGATCTTTTTTTTTCTCAATAAGTTTTGTAGCATTTGAAATGGTGAAAATACCTTATATTTATATGCAATTGTTCTAATTTCCTAAAATTCAAATACTGATAGTCTACAATTGAAATTTAAAATTCAAGTAATAAAATACCAACATTGACATATTCAAATTTGGAGCCAAATTAGGTGGCCTAAGGTGTAGTGTTCCCTAGACTAGATCCACCTTTTTGGGGGGTCTAAAAGTGTTGAGGGCATAATATTAAATGCATAATTTAATTTCCCATATTTTATTTTCTAAGAATGTTTATAAAATGGGAAATTAATGCATAATTAGGTCCAAGCACATAGGGGGGAGCTAAACCTAATGTGAAATTGTCAAGGGTGACAATTTTTGATGCTATAGAGGCCCATAACAATTCTACCATTAAATATGATACATTTTCTCATGATGCATCATAATTTATGGACCATAGTGTACATGGTTACCATGTCCCATATACATATTGCATTATCCATTATGAGAAAATACATAACATACATATATTATGAGAATAAGTTTATTGTCACATCTTGTAGGATTGATCTGTTATATCTAAAGTCATCAACATATCTTACACTTACGAAAAAAATCATGAGCCTACACATAATGTCAATACATGGTTACCATGTCCCATATACATATTGCATTATCCATTATGAGCAAATACATAACATACATATATTATGAGAATAAGTTTATTGTCACATCTTGTAGGATTGATCTGTTATATCTAAAGTCATCAACATCTCTTACACTTAAAAAAAAAATCATGAGCCTACACATAATGTCAATACTATCAATAATTTGCATGCTAACATTATTCACCTAAAACCTTAAGGGAGCATACAAAGTTCACTAGATTGGTGGATACTCTACATATAGTGTTTCAAAAACTACTGCTACAAAAAAATATAATCTTAACTCTTATTAAACTAGTTGATACATCTAGAGGTGCACCAACATATAATTCTATATTAATTCATTGTGTGATTATTATTCAAATATGTATACATACTCTAAGTTGTATAATATTGAAACTTAATATACAAGATATTATTAACACCTATGTGATTGAAGTAGGTGTTAATGACAAAGGAAATCAATTTGTAGAACCTCAATATGATCAAGTAGAAATGGATGATGTGAATCCTCCTAAGACTTGTCATAATAAACATATTAGTTTTCATTAAAAGTCCAACCATACACCTAACACATCTCATATCAAATTTACACATAAATATCTTGGAAAAATAATGAAAATAATGGAAATATATACATATAAGTGAGTATTAATGACACACCATGTGGTAGTCTGATAGTTGACTTGAGAACTCCAATAAATATTATATTAGAGACAAAGGTATGCAAATAAAATCAAGATGACTCAATAGTTGCAAATTTAATACATATGTATCCATTTATTCTTTTGGCCATGATAAATGTACTAATAGAGACACATCTTTGAAACGATTGAAGAGTAAATCAACTAGATTCTCCATAGGCAACATCATAGTTGACACCTTTATGTACCACTTTTGTTCATATAGCGAAAAATCATGATCATACATCATCACCATCATCACATGAGCAACATAACATCCTAGAAGCATATGGCTTGCGGGTAGTTGTGTACATCCCCAAAGAACTAGTCTCGCCTCAACTTGCCCCTCTTGGTCCCAACTTGGTAATAAGTAAGACCAAGGCAAGGCTGGTTGGTCGCAGGGTTGAGTCGTGGGGATACCTTTGGAACAAAAAAAAGCAAACATAACATCCTAGAAGATAGCTCCATGAAATTGCTACTTTCTATGACACATCTTTTTAATATTAACCACTAAATTTTGCTCATATTCTTGGCCAACATTATATTTTCCATGTATATCATTTATTTTAATCACACTAAATATTATATTTATGTTTATAGATATTGTGTTTAAATATTTTCTTTCACTGCTTTCACTTAAACTTGTTACTTGGGTACAAGGTATTTTTTTCCTATCATAGATTCTATATGCTCATGCAAGCTATCATTAGGGCAACATTAGAGGTGCCTCTCATACATGTATACTAATCAACCACACATGTAAGCCTAATAAAATAAACTAAGTCTAAATGATAAAAGAAACTAAATTTGATTGGTAAAAGAAATCAAGTTCAATTAATAAAAGAAACTTTAAAGTATGATTAATAAAAGAATCTTATTATGATTATATTCTATCATAATAAGATTCTTTTATTAATCATACTTTAAAGTTTATTTTATTAATCAAACTTGATTTCTTTTACCAATCAAAATTAGTTTCTTTTATCAATTAGACTTAGTTTCTTTTATTAGGCTTATTTTTTTAACAACCACACTTGGAATGTTTTATCAACCATACCCAAATTCTTTTACATTCGTAATAAGTTTTTAGTCACAATTTCATATTAAATTTTCTTTCCTCCTCAATTTGTAGTATACATAATTCAAGGTGAATATTTTCACTATCTCTATTTCTAGTTTATTTGTAGTTTTTATAGGTTGGTGTTTTAATTTTTATGATAAACCTAATAGATGCCTACTGCATATTGGGGACAAAGAGAGAACACATCTATTCTAGTAGTTTAGATTTCTAGATTTTAGATTGTCTATATCCTTTTCATGACTATTATTTCTTTCATTTCTATTGCGGTATGTGTGCTCATTTAGCCTATATTGTCATCAAGGAAGTTGAACATATGTTCCTCTACACATAACACACTCTCCAAGATGTTTTTCAACATCACATTTCTTAAAAGTATGTACTCAAATTGACCAATAAGTTATGTAGATTTTGAAGCTAAAACTATGTAATAAATATAATTGTGCCAAGGAATAGTGTTTATGGATTAGATTGAGCACAACTTAGTCCCAAGGGCTAAGAAACGTTGAATTCATTTACATCATAGGCTGCTAATAATAGATTCGATATCATATTCCAATTTTTAGATCTCTATCATTGCATCTTAATAGACCAAAGCAATCAACATCTACATCATAGAGACTCTATCTAAGCCTTAACTCTATTTCAACATCTCAATTTATTTATCTCAAATTACTCAATTTCTTAGATATTCCAATGTCAACTCACATTAACTTAAGATCTACTTTTAATTATTACTTTATTGTTCAAAATAAACTTAAGATGTTCATTTACCTTGTATTTATATTAAAAAAATTGAAAAAATTGAAAATCAATTTATATTATATTTTTTCTATGAAAATAATTTTTCATTTACTTTCTTTTAATTTGTAATTCCCCTATGGTCCGAAGATGCCCCATTGTAATGTAAAAACAAGAAATATATATGGAGAGGAAGAGAACGAGAACGTGGAAGGCGTCATTTTTAGGCGAGAGTAAAATTAGTCTAACCAGACAAAAGGTACGCCAGCCTTTCCTATCGTGATGGGCCACAATTTCTGACGGAACCACGTAAGAGGGCCCCACCACTATACCAAAACATACACGAAAACAATGGTAACGTCGCGTTTGAGGGAGGTAAATAACGGGCAGGGCAGGCAAGGGCCGGGCAGGGCAGCTTAGGTCTACCTAGAAGTAGCACTAGCACTAACAGTAGCGGTGGCAGTGGCGTCATTTCTTTTGCAATTGCGGATCAAGGAATAAAGAATTTAGCAAGTGGTAAAGCACAGGACATAGATGGGTTGCAGGCTGAATTCTTAAAATGGGGGATCGAGACTCTTGCTCCTTACATAAAAAGAATTTTCAATAATGTCAATCAAGAGGGATTTCCTATGGAGTGGACCACTAGTGTGGTCATTCCTCTATTCAAAAGTGGTGATATCAACAATCCATCTAACTACCGTACGATTATGGTCAATCCTATCTTTGGCAAGCTCTTTGGGAGCATGATTGAGCGTAGGATCAGCAGTTGGGCAGAAAATGAGGGCAAAAGAGCAAAGGGACAGGCAGGCTTTAGGTCAAGACACTCTACCATTGATCACTGCATCACCCTTAGGCATTTGGTTGAGAAAGTTTGGAACACTCAGGGCGAGGAAGCTTATTGCTGTTTTGTTGATTTCAAGAAAGCTTTTGACACGGTACCTAGAGACAAACTATGGAATAGAATGGAGGAATTAGGCATCCCAAATGTATATAGAGCAGCTGTTCACAGATTGTATGAGAATGTTAGAGCTAAAATCAGAACAAGGGATGGTATGTCAGAATGTTTTGGTAGCGACATTGGAGTTAAACAGGGCTGTCCTCTATCTCCCACGCTTTTTGGGTTATACATTGATAAGTTGGAAGCTTGGTTAAGCAAGACGGATGGGGATGGTATTCAATTGGCAGGTTATGTGGTGAAGCTACTCTTATATGCTGATGATCTTATCCTAATTTCAAAAACAGCACATGGGTTAAGAGAACATCTGAAAGGTCTAGAACTCTTTTGTCATGAGGTTGGGATGCAAGTGAATATCACCAAGACCAAAATCATGATTTTCTCATTGAATAGAAAAGATAACCAGAATACCTTTCTTTTTGAAGGCAGCCCGCTTGAAATAGTCAAAGAATACAAGTACCTTGGGATTGACTTTCATTATAAGCTCAGTTGGGAGACTTGTCGGACGAAAAGGATACAGGGAGGTTGGAAAGCTTCTTACCTTCTACAAAATAGGTGTAGAAAAGCCGAGCTTTGGGATTGGAAAACCAAGAAAACCCTTTTTGGTTTGCTTGTTGCTCCGGTTATACTTTATGGGTGTGAGGTATGGGGAAATAGTATGTCAAAATGCAGTTGGAGACAACTAGAAAGAATTCAAAAACATCTAATAACAAGCAGTCTCAAAGTCAAAACCACTGTCCCCTATGAAATTCTTTTAGCTGAAACAGGGTCTTTTCCATTGGAAGCATCGGCTTTAATCCGGTTGATAAGCTATTTAAAGAAGGTTGAAAACATGGATAACCACCGTTGGCCCAAAACAGCTATGAAGGAGACGCTAGAACGTAGGAAGAAAACTTGGATGAAACAAAACCACAAGTGGATGAACAAGTGGGACATCAATTTGCATGAGTGTCCTAGCACCAATAGTGAAATAAAAAGCTATGTGACTGAAAAATTCAGAACTGCCATGTGGACAAACCAGATTGGGCGAAAAAAAGCATACTACATCAAAGAGTTTAACCCGACAAAGGATCATGGTGAAAAAACTTATTTAGGTGCAGATATTAAAGGGAAAGCGAGGTTGTTAGTGGCACAATTGAGGACGGGATCACATCACCTTAGGTGTGAGACCGGTAGGTGGAAGATACCCAAGGAAACTTGGGAAGAAAGAACTTGTATTTTCTGCAATAAAGGGGTTGTGGAAACAGAATGGCACTTCATCATGGAATGCATTGCTTACGAGGATATCCGCACTCAACATGAAAATAGTTTGAAAGTGGACAATATGCACCAGCTATTTGAGGAAGATAAGATTAATCAGACGGCTAGCCTTCTAGTCAAACTTAACAGCAGGAGATCTGACTTGGAAAAGAGTATGAAGACAAATTAGGCCTGTTTTGTCTCGGTCCCATAGACTGTTTGGTCTCGCGGACGTCATTAAAATCTTTCATTCATTCATTCAATACGACAAGTCGTAAGCAAAATCACCCTGTAAATTCCTCCAATTCCACTCCATCATGACTATTATACCCCCCAACTCATGCTATAAATATACACCACCAAGACTGACCCGCCCAAATGAATACCCAACTATTTGCAACCCACATGCTGACCTCATCAACCCGTCCGACACCCCCGAGAAATTTGTGGTAATAATGACTGGTAGAAAACAATTGCAAATTTAGTATTGTTTTGGAAGGCAAACAAAAACGGGAGAGCAGAGGGGAATCTGTTATGTTCTAACTTGTGTCGTTGGGAAAGGCGGAGGAATGATGGGCGCACACACAAGATATATGTAATGTAATTGCCTGCCCATGGTGTCTCTGCAACAAGGTTTCGCCTGTTTTTGCGTGCAAGGACAAATATATATAAAATTATTAGTTAGTTATATATGTATGAGGTAAAAGGAGAAGAGGGTCTTTCATGTGTTGGAAGGCACCGCCTTTGGTATTGTTTAAAGGATTTTTTTATAATTATAGAACCCACCACCAAATGTTGCGCATTCATTTTGTTTCACCTAACAGGACGACAGGGAGCAAGTAGGAGGTATGGCCAAAACTCCAAACAAAAAAGCCACCGCCATTGCTCTTCTAATCCGGAGACAACAAACACAGCCACAATTCCTTCCTACAAATATTATTATGCCAAAGAAACACAATCTATTTCAATGAAGCACAATGGCAAGATTTCATCCCATTTGCCAGAGAAATTAGGGTTTTGGAAATGGGTGCATAAATTCTGATATTTTGTGGAAAGAGAGGGATGAAGAAGGCGGATTTGAATTCTCAACTTCATAATTCAAGAGTTGATTGTATTCACACAATAAAAAGTCATTAAAAACAGACCGACAGAGAGACAGAAAGGAAGGAAACCCTATTGGCATTTGGAGCTTCAAAAGGGCTATATAATTTATTATTTGTCCTCCAATAATGAATGACACAACTGAAACCATGTCATTGCATGAAAAGCCTCAAAGAGCAGTTTCTCTAGTATTTGATTCTGGTTTTTGTAACTGTATGTGGACGGGCACTGGTTGTCAACTCTTGATCTGCCCACTATCCTGATCTGCCCACCAAGTATCTGATTTGTTTTTGTGAATCTCAAAATTGATGCCGTGAAAAACAAGGCTCTGCAGGATCTTCGGATAAACAATTAATGAAGAAAGAACTTGTGAATTCTTGGAAATATGTGGGAGCTGATTAATACAAAGTACTCTGGTGAATCTGTGGCCGTCCATGTGCAGCGCTTGCATCAAGGTAGACCTGTTGGAGTCTGGAGGTGAATATCCTTTCTGATACCTACCTAATACATAGGTTTTGCAGGCTAGAGCCGAATTTCTGAAGTGTTTTGGATTTTTGTTATTGGATATAGCGGGTGCAGCTCGAAAATAGAGGAATTTGAGGAGATTTAAAGGCAGAGTTGGGGTGCGGGGACTGCAGCCTGGCACGAGGTCTGAGACAACCTGAAATGTTCTGACAAAAGTGGGCAGCCATGCTGTTGACTCGGACCAGGCTTCATTCCCCTCACAACACTCTTCCATTTCTATACAAAACATTGCATCAAAATGCACTTGGAATTTCTAGAACAGCGGCTCAACGCAACATCTCATCAGGGGCGCATCATTTAGGTAAGATACTCGGCAATCCCTCATATCCTCTTTTCATTATTTCACAATGTTTTCAATGGTTTTTTTTAACACTTTCAGCCAATAAACACAATCACCACCACATTTCCTTTACATGAGTTATAGCTTTTCTGTCTCGTTTCTTCTTCATGAAATTCATCATGCTTCAAGATCCTCAGATTTGTCAACACGTGAAACCAAGAAAAATAGGTAACTGTAGTTTGAAATATCAAACTCCATTGAGCCTTAGTTGTATATATAACCAGCAGTAAGGCACAACCCACTTC
>VDFB02345089.1:0-22861 GCA_007258455.2 Sequoia sempervirens
GCACCGGCCCAGGACACAATCTCTAACTTCCTAGCGGATGTGATCGAGCTTTAAGCGGCTTCTTTCTAGGCGCTTTCTTTTCAGCTTTCTTTCTATTCTTGGAATGAAATCCTTATCCATTCTTTGAGGATAGAAAGAAGATAAGATGTAATGAACAGCTTTTTAACTCTAGGGTTTTAGATGTTATCTTCTTTCTAGATTTAGTAATAAAGCTTGCTTGCTGAGCAAGCCCTAGATTGTGAAAGCAAGGAGATTTTAGGGTTCCCTACTCCTCTACTTCTCTATAAATAAGAGCCTTTGCTCATTTAGTTTCTTTTAACCGTGCTAGTGAGAACAAAACGCTGAGCCTATTGTGCCTTCTATTTGTTACTCAAGTATTGTTCAAATTGTGTTGTGATAGCAAATTGTTGAGCCTCTTTAGCCAACAAGGAGTTAATGTGATTGCTGTTTCTATTGTGTTAAGAATAAGTTTGCAAGCCTCTTTAGGCTGCGATTTCTTGTTCAAAGGCATGTTAGAAGTGAGCTTTGTTTGCGATTTGAAGTAATACAAAATCATGAGCCTCTTTGCCTTGGTCCAAAATCTGATTTCCGTTATCTATGTTACGCTTTTTATGATCTTTATTTCAGCTTGCAGTGAAGTGTGTAGGTGTTCATTGAAAGAGAGATTATTGAAGTATTTTTGTCAAAAAATCTACCTTGTTAATTTCTAACTTCTCTTGCTCTGCTATTACTTGAGAGGTTAGGAACGTCTTTAGTTTAAGTTAGTCGTAGTTGAACTTCTTATTAGAAAATCTCAGCTGCGGCGTTTGTGTTTAAAAAACCTTGTGCTCTAAGCTGATCAAAAAGATAGGCAACTTAGTTTTAGTTTACTTTCTTTCAAACACCATCAGCAAGAGGGAGCTTCCCCTCCTAATTTGAAGAGCAGTTTATCTATGCATAGCTATCCGTTTTCAAATCCGCATTCCAGAGGTGTGAATTTAAACGCCAACAGACAACAATAATCATTCAAGCACTAAAGAAATGGAGACATTTCTTGCTTCTAAAAGAGTTTGTGTTGTACACCATCCACCAAGTGCAACAGATTATCAACAACCAAGTTAAATTGAAATTACAAGTCACTGGTTAAAATCCTTGCATATTTAATCTTATTTACTAAAGCACAAGAATGTTAAATTCAACTGTCAATTAGATGCATTGAGAAAAAGGAGTTTGTTGCTAACAAAAATAAGGAGTTGAAGTAGCAAGGTTTGATACAATGGAGTTGTATTTTGCATACATAAATTTCAAGGACATGAGGAGCACATGGCAAAACCTAGTCAACAAGGATAAGACATAGTGGCCCAATTACTTCATTCGAGATGGATTGTTATTCAAGAAGCAGCATTTGTGCACATCACAAGTATTAATGATGGAGAATTTAAATCAACAAACAAATCAAAGGTATGGCAATACAATTTAAAGTGACAAATGTTGACACTACTAAGTGAAAGTTACTATTGGCCATAAATGGGATTAGAACTATATAACTTCATGCAAAAATGTCGTCTAACAATTTTCCAAGGGAAACAATCAAAGCATGAGATTGATTCAACTCTTACCAATACCACAAAAGCCATAAGAAAACATAAGTTTGGGCTTTATACTAGGATTGTTGCAAACTTAATGTGGTAATGATTTGGTTTTTATTGTTGCAAACAAGTTGTCAAAGATAGTACATTTCTTTGCATGCCAAAAGACAAGTGTTGCCTTACATGTCACAAGATTATTTTTCATGGAGATTGTAAGGTTGCACAATTTGATGAGGACCATAGTTTCTTATTTTGACATATATATGTAAGTCATTTTTGGAGAACATTGTGGAAGGAGATGAATAGGAAGTTGAACTTTAGCTCAACTTATCATCCACAAACTAATGGACAAATAATAGTAAATTGTAGCCTAGGAAATTTTCTTAGATGGAAGCAAAATTTGCCTACAATAATTTGGTGAACAAGAGCATTGGACAAACACCTTTCCATTTAGTATATGGGTATAGCCCAAGAGGAATAGCTGAGTTACAAAGTACAACTGAAACTAGAATAAAATGCTACAATGGATTTATTTGACATATACATGCAAGTAGTTCATTAGCAAGTTCAAAGCACCTATAAGAAAGTAGTCAAAAATCAGCATGCAGATTAGAAAAGGAGAAATTTCAAGAAGACTTAGTGTTGACACATCTCAAAAAGGAAAGAATTCCTAGGGGAACATACAAGTTATGTTGGAAGAAATTGACACACAAAGTGCTAAAGAAAGTCAACGAATGCATATGAGATTGAGTTGTTGTGGGATCTTGATATCTCACCCGTTTTTTATTTGGTTGATCTATATAGCTTTCATGTAGACACAAAAGTCGAAGTTAAGGAAGAAAAAGATCCATGTGTTGAATGCACCAAATTGGAAGGCAATGATGCTTAAAAAGCAAGGAGAAGAGATAGATTGCATTCTACAACAAAGGTTGCAAAGAAGACCAAAGGTAGAGATTAAATTGAATGCTTTGTTAAATGGAAGAATAGACACACCAAAAAAGCATCACAATTGATGCCCGACAAAGTTAACCAATATGGCTATCATCTTGACAACTCTCAAGCAAAGGTTTGAGCATGGGTTCACAAAGTTCTTCCTACTTGAGGTGACTAATGTAGAAGCATCCCAAGCAATAAAACAATCTTGAATAACCAAAAACTATGTTAAATTTCCTTTAGTTTGTTTGTGTTTTGAAGATTTCTTCATGTGTCTTTACAGTTAGTTTATGGTTTTATTTGTAGGTGTTTTGTAATCTTTTGTTATTGTTGTTGTAACACAATGTCATTCAAATATAACATTGTTGCACAAACACTCAGAGAGTCTTGAACTACCTTTTCACCTTTGTAGGTGTGAGTCCTCACAATAACAACCCAAACAAAGATCACCTCCAAAAAGTTGCATGTGATCTCCTTAAGCTTGGATGTCCATGACCACTCATCTAGAGATAACACAAGGCATGCTCCCATTAGTTGTTTCCAATGCTTTCAAAGGTTCATTTTCGCATATGGAGACTTGGTTGATCAATTGTTTATTGATTTCAAACTTCCAATTGATGAGGGCACCCAAACAAGCAATATGCAAATGTGTGTCTCCAATCTATCTATCAACAAGAATCCTTGTAGCACACGCCATCTAGACAAGTGTCGAGAGGTCAATGGTCAAAAGAATTCATTGGCTCTTTTTAGCCACCACAAACCATTGAAGGGTTGGTGGATCTAGAATCCACACAATACTCACATGACCCAATCAAAGTACAAATTAGATGGCAATCACATACTATGAAAATGTAGTAAAATCCCCAACCTTTAATTTTGAAAATGATCACACAAACCACAATAGGATTGTCATCTACCTTAGACTAATGAGAAGGCGTTTAATGTAATCACCATTTTGGGGGGCTCACGCTGATTCACAGAGATCTATGATGAGTTTTATTACAATCCCTCCATGTGTAACAATACGCGTCATATTAAGTGTTGTAATAGGAGAGCTAGAGCTTGAGTAGTAGACCCTAGTTTAGGAAGCATTGTTCATTCTTCAACCTTGCATCCTTGCATTTCTTTAAAATTTAACAATGCTTTCTTTAATACTCTATTTCCTCACAAATCTCAATTGGTGATAATTAACTCACAAGTAAAGGGACCCACTTCACTCACAAGTAAAGGGACCCTCTTCACTCACAAGCATCTCTAAGAATTAGGACAAACAATGAGCATCCTTTGGGCTTTTCGCCTTATAGCCTCTATTCCCATTAGCAAAGCTTCGAAGAATGAAATGCTTTGTGTCAGCCTTATCTTACAATTCTAACCAATGTGGAGTGAACCCATATTCATGGGCATTTTAATTAGAATTTTACTTTCTGTAGGATGACCTATGTGTATTTTTTGGTCATCTCAAACAGACCTACATTAATAGTCAAGCTTCTTTTTTCTAAGGGGTTTAAGAGCTCATGATCTAAAGAGCTTAGTCAACTTATTAAAACAGCATTCTACAAGTCAATGACCTAAGTTCAAACCCTGGTATCTTAGAGCTTCAAATGGCCTGAAGAAGGAAATTGGCCTCAAAAAACATTAGCTTTGGCAGATTCCCATCAAAAAATCAACCACTAACATTAAGAAAAATGCCTCAGAAACTCCATCCATTGCTAAATTTCAAGCTACTTGGATCTGTTTAGGGGGAACGATGGGTCTGCATGCAAGGGATGACTCTGAGTACACATGGAGACACTAATAAATGCTAGAAGAAGTTGGAAGACACTGAGAAGAAAACCCTTGTGTCCCCAACCTCATCCATTTACAGACTTAGAGCAGCTTGTTTATTTAAGGGGAGTCTATCAGCCGCACACAAGGGACAACTCCAAGGACATAGTGAGGCACTGATAAATGCTGTAAGTTGAGACATGTTGAGAGGAAAACCCCTATGACCCCAACCTCGTTTCCAATACAGGTGATGCATAAACATATGGAGTAGTATTTGTTTCTATCACCTAGGTATGCATCTGCCTACACTATGCTACAATGTATTGTATGTATGTTTAAGCAGGTTTGAGGAGGTGCCTACTCAAAATGTCGAAAAGACAGGCAATTGGACTAGGTGCAAGAATTTATCACGGACAAGAAACACATAATTTAGATGTAAATAGAACTGAAATATCACACCTCTGCAAAACAATGAAAGTATGAAATATTACTATAAAAATAGTAAATCACCATATATTGCAGTATAAGAAGTACAAAATGCAGAAGAATCTATAAATTGAGACAAAACCAATAGAAAGGAGAACCCAAATTTTGATCGAGATCATCCTCTTCAAACCAAATAACTAGCAGGGGTTCAAGGGAGATGTCGATAGACTAGCTAAACAAAAAAAAAAAAACATAAATCCAAAGCTATAATAAGAATTATATAGTACTCATATTATTCTCATATTTGAAACTGAAAGAGTGCTTGATACTTGATCAATGCAAATGGCTTTGTGTCAATGAAGTATAAAACCTTGTAGAGTAGAGAAAGCCTATGAAACGGTTTGGGACACTAGGGGGGCTTCTTTGAAAGCCTATAATTCAAAGAGACAAAATTGTATGGTAAACTAGAAACTGAAATTAACCCTTACACCACAAAAAACGAGAAACTGAAATTAAACCCTTACACCACAAAAAACTATTACTTGAACACTTCCCTGAATACATAGTTTCACTTTATTGGCAAATCAATGCTTACATCCATAAAATAAATTAATGATTACAATATAGGACATTCATTTTTCTAATTTCTCATAGTGAAAATTGGCCATGTTCAGCGAAAACAATAATATACAAACATGTCATATCTAAAGTTAGAAATTCTCTAGTTATTTGACTTTAATTTTTCAAATATCCCTTCCATATCGATCTTTTAAGTGCCGCATAGCTTTCCATTCGTACTTCAAACAAATTCATATTAAACTCCATACAAATTGCATAATGTTTGAACTAAATCAATTGATTTCATCCTTTCCCTGTTGATGAGTCCAATAGATAGACCAGACACGTTGAAACCTAGTCAAACTATGCAGCTGATCCTAGAAAAACGTTACAATTTAAGAAACAAAACACTCTTTAATAATATTATAGTTCAATTTTACAGATTCTCAACTTAATTGAACTCAGTTTTTAAAACAAAGCCAAAAATTATGATAATGAAAACACATCACTTTACAGAAAAAATATCATTTAAACTTACGTGAGCTTCGAACATCGTGACAATGTAGCGTTGCGGGCAATCCACCTTCTCTCAATTCCATCCAATCCTACGCTATGGTACCGAAGTCATTTTGCAAATGGGGTGAAAACGCTCATAATTGGAAGGCAAAATTGGTCTAAAGCGTACTCAAATTCGGCCAAAATAAAGCATGTATTAAGTAACGTTTGAAATTACCCTCATGTCATAAACCCCGTGGTTTGGAATGCGAGGCGGAAATAGTTTGATCCCAAAGAATAAGTGCGAAATTATATGGCAGTCTTGCGTGGCGTCGGATGAAAAAATCAACCCTCACAGATGTTGAGGCGATTTATTTCTTGTTTTAATCGCGGTTTAGCGACTAGAATGCGTGGCGTTAGTGGCTGATGAGCCAGATTTTAGCGAGCCTTCAATCGTCACACGACCACGGGAGTTCCCCTCAATGCGTACGTTGGCGGTAAAAAGACAAAACAAATACAAGGCCAGATGATGATGGCGAAGCAAAACCTGAAAACAAGATCTGGCCAGAGGCGGCATTGTGTAATATTGTATTTTAGAGATGCGAAATTTGAAGCCGCCTTGATGAATTCCGGTCGTGCAAGAAACAAGCGTTGCATGGCTGGAAGCGGCGATGTGGACATTTTCCCTTTATTTACCCGGCCACCAGTTTGATGCTCAAACCTGCGGCACTGGCGCTGCCGACTCCTCTTCTTCGATTCATCGTCGCGTGCCGCCAAAGAAGCACAAGCCATACCACCACCACATCAACAACTCGGCAAAGAAAGCCCAGGATGCCAACGCGGCTCCGGCACGACGCTGTAGTCACTGTCATGTGCAAAAAACTCCACAGTGGAGAGCCGGTCCCCTTGGCCCTAAAACTCTTTGTAATGCCTGCGGTGTACGGTTCAAATCTGGAAGACTCCTTCCAGAGTATAGGCCGGCCGTAAGTCCCACTTTTCTCAGCGATGTTCATTCCAATAGCCACAGGAAAGTACTAGAACTCAGACGGCAAAAGGAACAAGAGGAACAAAAGCAAGTTTTTACCATTGTGAAACAAGAACAGGAGGAACCTAAACCAGAAGTCTTTTTAGCTTAGCAAAACTTAGTTTTGTGGCGGCGGTGTACTTTACCATTCAGGAGAACCCACAGCTCAGCACAGAGCTCTTGTTTCATAAGAAGCCGCCTCTACTTAGGCTAAGCGCTTTCGATGTCCCCCTGATGATGAACTGGGGGAGAATATTCCTAGCTGTAAAATCATCAGACTTTTAGGTGAATGCGTGCCGTGAACGCCTCACTTAGACAGTCTGCAATAATGATTCCACCAGATCATCCAGGGATTTACAGCTGTTTTGCTTGTTTGTAGGCGCAACATCGGGGATTGGAGTTTCCAGACTGGCTGCAGAAAAGCATGGCTTAGATAGTAGTTTACCGGTATTTGAAAATGGTTAAGCGATGAATGAAAACTGGTTTTCAGAGTGTGAGACAGGTTTGACGTGTTTGTAGACTGGTGAGTTAACAATTAAAGTCTATCGACTAATTTAACTTAAGTTGTACACAGCCGTGTCAATGACCCAAGCTTTGAAAACTTTTACAAATTAAGCACACGTCATTTCATCTCACCAAAGTCATCAGTTCCTACAAACATAGATCAAATATGACAATAAAGATTGATTACTCTGCATCGTAATAGATGGCTTGTATTATTTTATTGATTTTTTTAAATCTGGGTAACAACCACAAACATGACTCTAGAGTTTATAAGCTTCAACGGTATGTTAAATTGAAATATATCTGTAGAAAAGCCTCAGATTATGTTAAATAGTACTTTGAAATTGATGTTTCAGATTATGCTAACTGATCGATCACATAGTTATCCCAAACATCAGTTCAAAAATACTGTATCACAAGTTTTGCAGAAGCATTTTTATAAGCGTGACTTTGCTTTGGCACAAGGGATTCAAAATGAGTAGTCTATCAAGCCACTGGACCTATGCATAGCAATGGATATTTACTGCAAGCAGATTCCTAGACTTTGTCTTCATCACCTCATCAAAAATCCAATGTAGTTGATCTCCTTGATGCCATGAAAATCAAATTGTTGTAAAACCTGCAGACTTGAGCTTGGTATAGTCAACATAGAAGCCACAAATTGTTAAGCAGACAAACACTATATATACCTTGCTTTAAAGAGCTAGCTTAACCATAGATGACAAGAAATCAGACAGATCATTTACTACCTTCAAAATATTTTACCCACCTCAAAATAATGCTTCACCCTTGCAGCTAGTTCACAGACCTTTCAAGAATAGTTCAGAGTTTGGATCAGAGACAAAACCTTCACAGTGCATAGCTCCTCCATGACTGATATATCCTATTTTCTGAATGCTAACCTTGAATCAGTCTTGTTTTTCAACTATTTGGGTAGTGTGGCATTAACACACCATATCTATCAAATAGAGAACTGTTGAACATGTGATGAACGACTGCACCAATTGATTATACTCAAATAGCAAGGTGAAGTCTTAAAAATCAACATTGGTTGATCTATATGGCAGCTGTAACTGATGACTATATCTCTGACTTCAACTGATACAGTCTCCGTTTTTCCTTTTGACTTCGAATGAACTGCTTCGGAAGGTATTCCCACATTAGACCAGAAGTCCTACCATCAGGATAATGTCCTTTACTAATCATCTCCGCACAGTATTTTTGTGCCAATTTAATTTCACCACAAGAACATAGAGTCTGAATTAACGTATTGTATATAGAAGCATTTGCTGTTACACCTGTCTGTGATAAACTCTGCAAAAGGAAATACAAAAACATTTCATCATTTAAGCATATAAAGATTGGAAATGAGAATAAACCTTACAAAGCTTAACGGTAAAACCCATACGACAAGAATTTGCAGCAACCGTTTAAGAAAATTCTGTTAACAAGAAATCAAAATCTCTTGAAAAGTCTAATATTTTCCAAGTACAATCAAAAGATGACAATGGGAACAGAGACCTATCTTCAATTAAGCATTCTACACATAGTTTCAGAAATGCTGAATCAGATTGCAAGCTTATTCAAGGTCTACTCAAGCTGAACTATAAGTCAGGTTGTAGCACAAATGCATTGCCTCAAGTGGTCATATACTTGGCCTCGTGTGCATGTGGGGATTCTTGAAAACACTGACTTCATGCCCCACAGTAGGCACCAAAACCTATAACCCCTAAAATTTGCCTGCACAAATTGGTTAGGAGCAGCATGTGGCACTAGGTCCCTCTATTTTTAGGACAAGTTTCCTTTTATTTATAACTAATGGAAAATTCGCAAATGGTGAAATATACAAAAATATGTACATACATACAAATATTTGCTATGAGGTAAGTCATTCACAACATACAATGTTAACAAGAAAACAACACTATGCAAAGGAACAACAGAGATTCTCCTTTTAGAACTATGCTGTCAAATATCACACATCCACTCAAAATAATGTAGAACTGAATGGAAGTAAACATCTTCACGAACCAACATGCAACGGAACGCTACAGAAATATACAAAAGAATATTTTCTAAGATGTCTCCTTGGAAATCCTTATTCCTTGGTACTCAACAATAATTTTAGTGGCCTCTCTTTTCATTACCACTTCCTCATCCTCTTCCTTTTGCAAGAATTTTTGGAGAGTTCTTATCATCTCATTTTGACTTTCTCTAAGAGATTCAAGCATTTTATTTTGATTTTCTCTAAAGAGACAAGTCTTCCCATCTGAACCATTGCTGAATAACTCTAAAATTTTCTGAATCACACAACCCAAACAGGCTGGCAGGAAACAGGCTCTGATACCACTGTAATATCCCGAATGGAATATTTTCTAAAGTTTTGTAATTGATATAAATAATCATGCATGCTCTGATACCAATGTAATATCCCCACCAAGAAATTTTGTTCCAAATTTGCAATTATTCTGATTTTAAATTGCAGGCATTTTGTCGAACAGTTTGTTTGCAACTGAATTTGAGTGTGTAATGCAATGTTTTCATGGCAGATAATTTTTATAGTCGTCCCATAATCAATTACCACAATTTCCAGAACTCAGTAACAATTTAACTAAATTATCCAGATATAGAGTTTTGATAAATATGATGATTGCTTGTTGTAGATTTATTTATACTCAGAAATATATCTATTACAGACTGCAAATCAAAATTCAAATATTAACAAAGATAGATTCCTTGCTGACCTAGACCAATCAGCAACTCCCTTGACTTGAAAAATCTCTCAAGATGATTGTACAGCACCTCACGATGGTACGGTTCCCTTTTATGAAAGTCCATTAGCAAAATTAGGGGCTGTGATTCCCTTGGTGAAGGCTGCAGCTGTTTTCCCAGCCTTTCCTTAGGCTACGTAGAGTGTATAAAGGCTATTAAAGCCTTCCATAATATTCATCATCCCTCTTATCAACTCTTAGAAGATGTACGGCCTCTTTAGGGAGTCCAAAAAGGGGACAGCTGATGTAAATCAGCTTAAATTAAAACATATGATTTTTAAATTCAATTCATCACTGCACACACAGCACCATAAATTCTATTATTTCCCCACTGGCACACACTGCACAATATCTTTTGTTTTTTTACCATTCGCACACACAACACATAAATTTATATTTGCAAGCAAAACTTATATAAATTTATATCTAAAACTTGCAAACCTGGCAAACTCGAGATAGATCAATCGATTTGCTCCAAACCTTTATTTGCTCACAATCTTCTTCAAATCTGCACACCTGTGAATTCCGGATGAATCCACCAAGGTTGGCTGAAATGGGTTTTCATCCAATCAACCAAGAAAGAACCCAAGGGTTTTCGTCCTAAGATTTGTTGAACCGAAAACAACAGCTCTCAAAGATATTCTCCAAGAAATCACAAGTCTAGAATATGCAAATGAGCTCTCAAATCTTCTTTTTAAACCCTCTTGGACTTTCCAAAATATCAATTATAAAAATCACCTTTTACATATTAATTTCTTTCTGTTCATAAAGTGATCCACTTAATAAATATTCGATTGATATAAAATAAAGTCACTTTATTAAAATAACCAAGGTTCAACATTTAATTAATTAAATATAATCCTGAGAAGCTTAGGACTATTTAAAATTTAATTAATTATTTTTATGACCTTTTTAAATAATTAAAATTAATCACCTTTTAATTTATTTATTTTTGACAACTTAATTTTAATAGTTTAATTATTCTCTAGGGTCAAATAAAAGGGGACATTACAATAAAAGAGACATTAGAAATGGTTTTTGTACCTTCAGCAGTTTCACTTGAACATGCATAAGAAGAGAGTGTCAATAGAGAAGCAACCTTTTGAGTCAGATCCTGAATCAAGTTCTTCTCTTCTACATGATGCATGTGGAAGTGAAGTTGACACTTTGCCAGAATTGTACTGATAACTCCAAACTTCACAATAAAATGTACCAAATAACGCATAAACACAATTTTAAATTACTATTTGCAAGATGGACTCTTGTATCACTTGGGACACTCGTTTGTACCACAAAAGTAGAATGTCAAAACTTGATATGGGAGGGTGAAAAGACACTCGCAATATTGGAGAAATATTTTTTAGCTTGATGTTAGGTTAAATGTTACAAACTCGAGATCTTGTACTATCTATGTCATAGCTAATCCAACCATCAAGAAGTGAGGAATATATGCTCCTTTTTCACTTATGAACTGACCTTATAAATTAGTTTCTATGGACTTCCATTCAAGTTTACCTACTACCAAGCACAGTACTGATTGTGATAAAGTAGCTGATGGATTTTCAAAGATGGCAATTATCTTGCCATGTTAAAAGGCCATCTCAAATCAAGAAATGACTCACTTGTTCTTTTAGAATGTATGGGTTTGTTTTGGACTACTTTCTACCATCATATCTTGAGAAAAATCTGGAAATCACTTTGGTCAATGGTGGAAACAAAGCTGAACAAGTGGTGAATAAGATGATCACGTTATCTTCTTAAAATGTACAACACCAAGAAGTGCCATAAGTGTCATACTTGGGAAGAAAGTATAAATATTATTTGGTGTAAAAGATAAATCACCTAATTAATTATTATTAGGTTCCTATTCACACTCAATGCTTAAGCTTACTTAGGTCATGTGTTTTATTGTGTTTCAAGTCATATGTTTAGACCATAGTCCCGAGACTCGCCCGGAAGCGCCGGGAAGCGGCGAGTTACGCTCCGCGCAACCCTGGCCGCGTCCTGGGAGCGCTGGCGCGGACGCAGACGCGCCAAATGCGCCTGACGCGTAGTGTCCAGGAGAGTCCCGACCCCTAGATGCGGCCGGCGCAGCCAAGGCCAAAAAGGCCAAAAAAAAACAGAAACTTTAAGTTTTTATTTTTTATTTTTTGACTTATATTAACTCCTTAGCCCTAAAAGCAACCTCATTTCATTCATTTGGCAAAATAGGAGGAGAAGAGAGAGTTGTGAAGAAAAAAAGGAGGAGAAGAGAGGGCAACCAGCAAGTTGTTGAAGACAAATCCAGGGTCATATATCATTTGGGGAGCTTCATACCAGCAAGGAGGTGCATTGAGAGCTCATTACCAGTGATTGGGAGGAGTTTGCATTGCATTCCAAGCCAAATCTAAGAGGTAAGTTTGATTTTAATTGATTTTTTTTGTGTTTTTTAACAAATAATTCATTGTAATTTGTAAAATCATTGTTTTTGAGTTTGCATTTTTTTTACAAACCCTAATTGCAACTTAAATAATTTTAGAAACCCTACTTTTATGTACCACATTCATTTTGCAAATCAAACTATATTATTATTTTCATTAATGTCTCAACCCCAAATAAAAGACTCGGCGAAACATGCTGAATCTTCTTTAATACTCGTAATGAAAAGAGGAGACGCAAAGTAACTACATCGGAAAACAATATATCATGGAGGTATTAAAGATTAAAATACCATCTTGCACGATTCACCATGATGCGTTATTGCACCTAGAGCACCTCCTGAGGTTGTTCGTGAAGTGTAGGTGCAATTAGAAACTTTTGAAATGCAAAAAGAAATGAAAAAGAGACAGAGGCAGGAGTTGGCGAGTGTTGGAGTTGGACAGGGACTTGGTGCTATTGGAAATGCTTCTTCCATGCCTCCATACCATCCTAGTGCTAGTGCTTGTGCTAGTGTTTTTGCTTCTGCACCAGCTATGCCTATGCATACTCCTAGTGCTGGTGGCGCTGCTACTGCTAGTGGTAGTGGCAGTATTAGCATTGGCCCTGGAGTTCGGAAATCTAGGGTGGACTCATATTTTGTACCATGCACTACTCCTAGTTCCCAACCGTCACTTGAGAGCATGGGTTGGAACAAGGACGCACATGATGCAGCAAAAAAGACAATTGCAGACTTTTGGTACTACTGCACTATTCCCTTCCATGTAGCCAGGTAATTCTTTTTCGTTTAATTGTTTTAAAATTTATATTTAAATTTTAGAATCTAGATGTATCTCATTTTACAATACTTATGTAACTTATTAATTTATTTATGACATCTTTTAGGTCACCTTTCTGGCAAAACATGGTTGATGCCATAACCATATAGGGCTGGGTTCAAACCCTAGTGAGCATTAGTTTAAAGGGCCCACTTTTGACTCAAAAGGTGGTAGATGTAAAAGCACAATTAGAGGAGCAACACTTGCAGTGGAAGAATTTGGGTTGCACCATCATGACTAATGGTTGGACCAATAAGAGAAATAAGACGCTGCTTAATTTTCTAATTTTCTCCGAAGGTAATTGTACTTCCTCAATGCATTGGAAATTTGAATTTGATTTAGTGGGATTAATAATTTAATATGTATTGATTTATGTTTTTAATTTATTTCAGCACCGGTTTTGCTTATTTTTCAGTGACACCGCTCTCTCGAAGTCCATTGATGCTTCTCGCCTAATTCAAAATGCCACATACCCCGCAGGTGAGGCTATAGAGGAGGTGGAGAAATGTATGTGGGGGAAGAGAATGTAGTGCAAGTGGTGACAGATAATGCAGCAAATTATGTTGCTGCTGGTAGATTATTGATGGAGAGGCACCCTACTATATTTTGGACTCCATGTGCCGCCCATTGCATTGACCTTATGTTGGAGGATCTTGGCAAGCTCCCATGGATCAAAACATGTGTGGATGCAGCAAAAAAATATGCAAATTTGTATACAATCACACATGGGTGCTTAACTTTATGAGGCAATACACGGGGTTGAGGGAGTTGTCTCGTCCTGGCATCACTAGGTTTGCAACAAATTTTATCACGATGCAATCCTTGATTCGGTCAAGGGCAGCTTTAAGGCGCATGTTTACTAGTGAGGAGTGGTCTTCCTCATCCTTTTCTACAAGCACTGCAAGGATTGATGTGGCTGATTGCACTTTTGATGAGCAAGGGTTTTAGACACCAATGGACAAGATTGTGAAGGTAAAATTTAATTCTTTATTATGTTTTAATTTTTAATCATATCTTACTTTTATTTGTTTATTTTCGTTCACACTTATTTGTGAAACATGTTTGCACTTTGCAGTTTATTGAGCCCTTGCTAGTTCTCCTACAAGTTGCAGATGGGGAGAAGCCTGCAATGGCCTACATATATGAGGGCATGGATAGGGCCAAAGAGGCTATTAGATCAGTCTATGGTGGAGTTGGAGGAGAAGTAACGCCCCATTTGGGATATCATTGATAGGAGGATAAAACCAACTTCATAGAAATTCATCCACAGTCAAAGATACTTAAACTGCCTTCCATCTGGCCAGATCTCCGTGTAGATAGAGAAATTCTTAGTGGGCTCTACACGACGATAGAGCGGATGTTGCCCGTTGTTACTACACAGATGGTGCAGGAGATAGATGCCTTCACTAAGGCACAAGGAGACTTCTTTGCACGTCAAATGTGCAAAGATAATAAGACAACATTACTGCCAGGTAAAAATATATTTAAGGGCATAATTTTCATCTTTTTATATTATAATTTATTATTAAATGTTGAACTTGAACTTGAAACTTGAAAAGAGATTGATTTTGTTTCTTTTTCTCATCTCAGATAGTTGGTGGCATATGTTTGGTTCTGATACACCGATCCTGCAAAATATTGCCATTCGTATATTGAGCCAGCCATGCAAATATCTCTGGTTAGAGAATTGGCGTTTGAGCACATACACCTAAGAAGCTAGCTAGATTGGCCGCTTGGAGAGGGGATGAATGACTTGGTATATGTTCATTACAACCTTCAACTCGATACGTGGAAGCTTTTGACCAACAACAAAACCATCAATTTATAGAGGAGTAGTTGATCCACACCGAAAGGGATCACCCAGGCTTCGGGATGCAGCCTTTAGTGACGAGGGACCTTGATTAGTGGCCCACGCAGAGAGAGGCCGAGGTTGGGTGTTTCTGCTTTATCAGGAGGAGGCTAGGAGCACAAGGGAGACATAGCTGTTGCCTGCGGGAGAGTGGCATGGAGAGTCGGCTTACTACGCAAAGACCATGGCTGCAGCTGCAACATCATCCAGGACCCTTAGACGCCTTCGTAGGAAGGATGTTGGCTCCACTACGCCATAGGGCATAGAGTCATAGACTTATAGCTATTGTTTTACTTTTGATATTTCATATTTGTATGGAACATTTGATGTCATGGATTTCATATTCCACGAGTTTTGTATACATTTGACTAATTTTATATATCTAAGTATGCTATTACCTTCAGCAGCGCAACTACAATTTGTGTACTTTATACTTATGTGATCGTTGTATACTTGTGCATGTGATCAAATTTGCTTTTATTTGTGTTGTATTCATTAAAGGGTGCTTGAAACAAGTTTTAAATCCTTAAAAATCTCTAAATTTCTAGGGTTTTTTAAACTTTTTTTCATTTTGTCGCGTCTGCACCGAGTCCGAGTCGCCCTCGCCGAGTCCGAGTCTCGTTACTATGGTTTAGACACATGTCATGATCTTATTATATCCTCACATAGGGTTTTTTTATCCTTTATCAAGGATTATTAATTGTACATTGTAATCAATAATCATTATTGCATCAATAGAAATCTCAAGCTTCATAACAAATCAGTTGTTTTTCTCTCTTGTATGATGGGGTGTTTTGGTTGCAGATGATCTTTGGGGGCTCTGGGATTCAATCATCAACTCCAACATGATATCAGAGCTCTAAATCTGCAATTCCCTCTCTTTTATGGGAAATTTGGCCTTGAGCATCAAACAATGCACTCTAGAGCAAAACAAACATCACTATTGTACTCAAAATGCCCAAAAACCCCAAGATCGACTGTAAAATCGTCAAAATCGAAGGTTGAAAAAATTTTGAGACATTTTTTTAGGGCTTCAGATTTGAGGCATAAAAATCCATATAGTTGTATAGATTAGTATGGTCATACATCATTGCCATTAATACCGGTGTAGTTTGTCTATTTCTAGCCCCTCTACACAAAAGGCTTTTGAGCTCTTCACAACCATTGATGCATTTTTTCTAGAATCTGCCCCATGTTTTATTTAGTTTATTGTATATTTACATTTTCGTAGATAACTTTGGACATCTTGGCTCATGGAGAAGTTTTGCTTTCATGAGATGATTTCATTTCAACTAATTGATATGTATTAAGATTATTGATCTTTGATTTTATCATTTGACAAGGTATCAAGGATTTTTCTATTCATCCTTCTGTATTAATCCTAGATAAGGATAATTATGAGTCTTGGCAAGACAACAATTTGACACATCTCAAATGGCTTAATCTTTTGCCTTATCTTTATGGACTCATGCCTAAAGCAAACACACCTAAAACAAAATCAGCATGGGTAATAATATTGATCATGTAGTGTTAATCAAGACCATGTTGTAGGATTGATTGCTCTAGTGTTAATCATGACAATATGTGTGTTGTATTAGATATTGATTTCCCCCACACACTTTGGACTAAAATTTGGGAGATCTTTAGAGACCCTCATATCTCTCCATCCCCAAATGATCTTGCCACATTTCCTCATTTCCATTGGTGATGCAAATAATATGCCCTTTGATGATGATACTCCAAAGGAGCTTGAGTGTATTACAAGTCTTGCATGTTCCGATGGTACAGAGAGAGTGTATTACAAATCTTGCATGTTCCGATGGTATAGAGACTTTTCTTCTTGTTCCTACTCCTGGTTCTCAGCCCTCCCCTATCCAACTCAACTGATTCTTCATACTTCCTTAATTGTTCTACCACCCATTTCAGGTTTCCTTTTGCTTTCTCATTACCACTATTGGTTGCTCTAATGTGTCAATGTTAATGAGTGACACTCTTTCTATTAATCACTTTGATTAAGGCTTTTTTTCAAATTTCTTCCAATGAGGCTTCCCTAACCTTCTCAATCCTATTGCAGTATATTTCCTCTCTCTTCTAAGTTTGTTTCAACCACCTTTCTTCATCAATGCTCATCTCATATGCAATATTAATCTCTTCAACAATCTCTCTTTTCTTCTTGTTGTCTACTCTAGTCATGGGTATTTTTTATTTAGTTTTACATTAATCCTTTCATTCATCCTCAATGGCTCAAACTAGATCTGCCTCAGCAATCACATCACAATTGCATCCATGCTCATCTATAATCCTTCTCCCTATTTTTTCTCACTGCAAAACTCTCTCTAGGTTTAGTCTTCTCCTTACGACCAATAACTAGGATCTCAGCAATGGAACAAAATGTTAACAAGAAAACATAGATCGCTAATCAGAGTTATTTCTATGTTAGAGTTGTGTTTGACCCCAATGTGATGAATGAGTAAGTGAATCAAAACATATGCGATAAGATTACAAAATTAACAAAGGAATATATGCATATGTCCATTCACCATTCATACATATATCTTGGACAGATATATGTTCTTACCATATCTTCTCTATATATATCTCTTGGTCATATATCTTCTCCTCTCATGCTCAAATATATCCTTCATATATCTCTCACACTTATATATGGTTGTAAAATCCCCACCCAGGATGAAGCGAAAATTTTACAATTTCACCCAGCTTGACAATGCAAGCATTTTGTCGAACAGTTGACACTATTTTGTTTTGTAGTTGTTTTCAATTTGTTCCCAGGATAATGACAGATGTTTGTGCAGCTCATACAAATATAAATTCTTTCCTAGTTTCAAATTCCTGGATGATGGTCATATGCCAATATTATTTTGAATGATAAGTGCAGCTTAGATAAATATGTAACATGCATAAACTTCAGGGAAATTTACCATGAAATATATTCATCAGAATAATCATTAGAAATGGTTACATATGAAAAATAGCTCATGATATATATGGAGTTTCCAATGGTATAACACTTCAATTGGCATTTAAAATTAAAATGGGCGCTGGATGCAGCTTGGACAACCTTCGGTCATTTGCTTAGACCTATATAATTTTTCTTTCAGCACTTTGGTGAGGCTGCGGTGCTTCATTATTTCCCACAACTCCTTTCTTAAGTCTCACGCTCCCCCAATCCCTCCCCCCCACCTCTCATACCATTTGCTACCAAAGACTGAGTTGGGTGTGGAATATTCAGTCTTACACGTCACCCCAAAGAATTTTCAAAAGGAAACAAAACCTTGCGCTAACTCCCTTTGTCCCTTTCTGACTGCTCACGTGGACTCTAAAGAAATAGTTGGCAATAATTTATAAGCTGCGATGCAAATCCTATAAAGGCTACGATTCCCAATTCTTTGAATATCTGTATATTCCCACGGTCTCCTTCCAAGGAATAGAGCGATATAAATTTATATCATTGGAGCACCAATCAGCTCCTATTCCCTGCATCGCCTCCTTGGAATGCTCAAGGTCCATGTTCCACTTGTATTGTCACTTACGGTTGATCAAAGTAAGCCACAGATTATGAATGGGACATGACAATCTTTTAAGAGTAATACGATGGCTCAAAAGTAGATATTCGAGCTTTTAGGATAGCATGCCATGAAAAAAAATGTCATCATTGTTTCCTATAAAAGGACCTCCTTCATAAATAATCAGCAATAGTACAGACTGATTAACTCTGCAATATTATTTTCCTATGAATTATTGAAACTTCTACAAATAATAAACCCAATAAAATCACGGTAAACTCCTCTTGCAGATAGCACGATATCTAATACTGAATAGAATATTAAATTATTCCACCATATATCTCTATTACAATAAGATAAATATCACCTAGAACCTTCTCTGCATATCACTAATAAATTCTTCAAAACCCTAATTACTCTGAAATTTGTTTCCAGAGGAAACTTCACAAATTTCTAACCAAACCGTTGAAGTGCAAATGCGAAAATTGGTTGATTCCACTTGAATCCAACTAGGGTAGATAATTTCACTACCAAAACCGGATACCCTTAGGGTTTTCGTCCTAGGGTTTCAAACTCTAAGAGCTCTCTCAAAAACATCAAATAGAATAATAATCAAGCATCCCCTCAATGAGCTCGCTTTCCCGCTTTTATTATCTTCCAAAGAAACTTCTAGTAACTCATTTGAAATTTCCTGCTCAAAGCCTTAAGCTCTTTTTTAATAAAGTGACTTAATGAAGTACCTTTTAAAATATTTCCTTAGTGCCACTTAACATCACTTTAATCTAATTATTTAATATTTACCATTTTAAATGTACTTTTTGTTAGGTAATATCAAATAATTAAATTAATTAATTCCCTTAGTCTCGAGTCCCGACTATAGCCTACGAGAATTAAATAGGCTAATAAGTCCATTAGGTGATCACTTCAAAAATGGGGACATGCCAGTCCTCCATTCCTAGAATTGCTTTCCCACAAGCAATTGCAAACCTGTATCCTAGAAAATACCATCAAGTGACAAGTATCTTCATCCAATCAAGTACTTTGTGATCACTCTACTCCTCAACTTGTGGCTACATCTCTCAAAGAGAATATGAAGAATGATATGCAAAGTGAGCTATGGTGGCCAACAATGAAGCACAACTAGCCAAACACACTCGAACTCAATTCAGCTCCATTCCCCAAATTTTGAAATCCTACTCCCCTCCCATGTATTTTGCCTATGTAGCTATAGGAACAAGGACGCATAACCCTCAACCACAAGTACCAAAAACTCCTTACCTCCAAAGACTCCACCGTCCATGAGTGCTAAGTCTATCAAAGACAAAACACTAAACCATACCAAAGCCCTAAAGAGAGTCATGTCTATCAACAAGTGATGTATAATATGATCCTTGAAGCACAACCACCTATACCAAGTCTTTCGCTACTCCACTCTAATACAATCATTACCATGCCAAGAGTTGTGAAGCAACTCATCGTGATTCTTGTGGAGTAGTGTACCAATTACACCAATCCCTAGATCCCAAATCATCACACCTACTGAAAATGAAGAGATAGATGTCTCTCATAGTGTCACCATCATCAACTATCCATCCCACTCTGAATGATTTCCTATGGATGTGAAAGATGCCCATCACAGGTGCATTGAAAAACATAACAACCCCTACTAGGCTGCTGATATAAATCAAAACAGCACCAAACAAACTGAAAATGATACCTATGATGGTGCAAAATGTACCTCCAATGTCATATGATGATAGGATCTCATCATCCTGTCATCTACCTTAAACTTGAATTCCATGGTTTGGAAGTTTAGTGAATACTTCCCAAGTGAGTGCAGCCATTGGATGCCCAAAATAGCATTGGTGTCTCCTAAGTCCACCACATAGAAATCATCAGTAACTATATAGTTACCTATCGTGATGCTCATCTGAGGAACCTTCTGCATACAAGAAATTTGATAGCCATCTACAACCAGACATTAAACCCCTCGTGCTCCACTACTTGCAAACCCTTCCTAGTAACCATTGTAGAATCTAAAAAGTTGTGGGTAGCCCCACTATCTATCAAACCTATAATCCTTTGTCCCTGTAACACTCCACGAACTCTGAAAGAGTTGAATTTTGGTGTACCAAACATTGTCGCAAAAGTACACCCTTCACTCCCTTAGGTGGTGTCTCATTGGCCCCCAATTGCTCATTATCTAAATCACTATGCTCGCTGCCCTAGTTATAATTAGATTTCTCCTCTTCCTCACTATCAAAAACTATATATAATGCACTTTCCCCTTACCAAGACACCTGTGTCCAAGTTCCCAAGGCTCCCTACAACAAAAACACAATGTGTTTCGCCACAACTCCTATCAAGTCTCATCATCCAATCTGTTTTTCTTGGGCCACTCTTCCTAAAATGGTTTCTTGCTTTTGTCCTTCTGATTTGTTCTTCAAATTGGTGGCATCCATGTCCCTAGCTTTATTGATTGCCTCCTGTAGCAAGCTAGGATTGAATGCTTTGATCCAACCCCTTAGAGGGTCCATCAAGCCATCCATAAATAAAACCAGCAGTCTCCTCTCTGATATATCAACAACCAACACAAAGAGTCTTTGGAAATCAGCAATGTAATTGTCAACCAATCCCCCCTATTTCAATTGAGCCAACTCCTTGAAATGGAGCTCAGGGTCCTTGTTATCAAACCTCCTGATTAACCTTTCTATAAACTCAACATAAGATGTGATCTAATCATGGCCCATGGTGACCATACCATGATGCAACCACTCGTACACAATTCCATCTAGATGTATGGCAGCGTATTTGATTGTGTCATCTTCTGGCATCGGATTCAACTGGAAGTAAGTATCAACCTTTTGAACCCAAGCATGTGCTAAAGTCTTTCCTGAACCATTAAAGAAGGGCAAGCTCAACTTACCAACCTTCCTCCTAAGATCATTGTGGTGCTCTCTGTTGCCCTTGTTGGGCATGTGTCTCATCCTAAGATCCTAAGGTCCATATAGTCACTGAGGGAAATATCGTGTTGGAAACTTGGACCTATATCAACCCAATGTTGTCTGAGTTGTTCCTGCAACTCTATCAATGTGGGTTCATTGCCTTCTTGAGGCTCTACTTTGGGTGGAAACACAGGCATTAAAGGCCTTGAATTAGTAGGTGCAGTACGTCGATTTGGCATCCTGTTATTAATTGAAATATCCCCTTGGCCATTATTACCTTTGTTATTTCCATTTCGGTTATTACCATTATTGTGGTTGTTGTTATTGAGCAAGGTCTATGCCATTAAATCCATCAACTAAGCCATACGCTGATTTGTTGTTCTCTGTTCCGACAACAATGTATTAAGGTCTTCCCCTCTATCACCCATCTCTGCCTCTCTATGAGCACCACCTCCTATAGAGGAATCAGTACCACTATCTGAGGAAGATCTCTAATGTATCCCCAATATGCCTGAAGCAGTTTCCCCTTTCGGAACTTGAGTGGGCTGCCACTGTTTCTTTATTTCTCTATTATAATGTCTTCTCTCTCATCACTCATGAAAACCACAGGCTGGTAGGAAAACCAGCTCTGATACCACTATAAAATCCCCACCCAGGATGAAGCGAAAATTTTACGATTTCACCCAATTTGACAATGCAAGCATTTTGTCAAACAATTGACACTATTCTATTTTGTAGATGTTTCAATTTGTTTCCAGGATAACAACAAATGTTTAAGCAGCTCATACAAATATAAATTCTTTCCTAGTTTCAGTTTCCCGAATGATGGTTGTATGCCAATATTATTTTGAATGATAAGTGCAACATAGACAAATATGTAACAGGCATAAACTTTTGGGAAATTTACCATGAAATATATTCATCAAAATTATCATAAGAAATGGTTACATATGACAAATAGCTGACCTGATATATATGGATTTTCCAATGGTATAACACTTCAATTGGCATTTAAAATTAAAATGGGCGTTGGTTGCAGGTTGGACAACCTTCAATCATTTGCTTAGACCGATATATATTTTCTTTCAGCACTTTGGTGAGGCTTCAGCGCTTCATTATTTCCCACGACTCCCTTATTAAGTCTCGCGTCCCCCCTCCCCCTCATACCATTCACTGCCAAAGTCTGAGTTGGGCATGAAATATTCAATCTTACACGTCACCCTAAAGACTTTTCAAAAGGAAACAAAACCTTGTGCTAACTTCCTTT